>JASDQU010503329.1:35134-55096 GCA_032191745.1 Picea mariana | reverse complement strand
ATATATATATATATATATATATATATATATATATATATATATATATATATATATCCTTTTAAAATTCATAAATTAATAAAATTATTATTTATATTTAGATCGTAAGGCATTTCCCTCACCTATACATAATTATTTTCTATCCAAATCTGTTACACGATCATCCATACACACCTAACCGTTGATTCAACTGTTCTCTTGCCACCCTCTCTCTGCAATTTTCTCGATGCTCTGTACAGCTACCACTTCCACCTTCATTAACGTGTTCTTCTTGAGTTCTCTCCGTAAAAGATCATACTTGTGATTTGAATCCGTGGTCGCCCTAGAAGTTACAATGCTAAATGTTGAGTGACATTTGGGACTGAATTGGATGGGTATTTATTCATTTTTTTGTTATGTAATCATCGTTGGGTATTTATTCATTTTTTGTTATTTAATTTTCTTTACTAAGTAGTAGTAACATATCACATCGCTTCAACTGTGATAATGCAATTTAACCTAGTGGTGCCTATCAGTCCAAAAAACGCGCAGGTATTGTAAAGACAATGAAAATGGAGAAATTTTGTAATAATTAATCAGAGTGGTGTGACTTATTAGGCACACCACTACAATCCGTTGCGGTGTGACAATAAGCGTGATGCACCGGTGCATAATTGCTAAATGTACGCACTGCGACATGTTTTGAAAAATAAACATTGTTGGTCGTCTTTTGTAAGGCCTTGTTCACGGTGTGTTAGTAATACAACACACTACTAGACATCATGTCAGTGCTCTGATAAACCTGACACACTGGTGCTTTCGGTTTAACAAAGGGCATTGGTGATTTTGCGTGCCATAAATTTTAGTGTTGAAATGTCTATTTGTTAATGAAATGAATCGGTGTGGTTAAAATGATTGAACTGACACGATTAAAAGTATTGATCTGGTGCAGAGTATCTTATGGGATGCACCGCTCAAATACTTAGTGGTGCGACAAGAAACATGGCACTAGTGTGTATTATTAACAACACTACATGGCGGTGTTTTTTGTCTAATAGAGCACATTGTTGACAGGGTGTATGTTCTGTTTTCGACGCACTAGTTACTTTTTAAGAATATTTTGCAAAAATAAATAATTTAATATTTTTTTAAATACACGTCATTTACATATGTATTTGTTTTATAATTTTATTTCTATATATGTGCCTAACAATATTTGGATGTGAATGGGAGATGATGACGATGAGAGTAGGAGGAGCAGTAGCGGCAACAACAACAACAATAGGTCAAGACACACACATTTGCGTGTGAGTGGGAGGCTAGGGAGAGGGAGAGGGAGGTGCTCCCTCACCCTATTTCACACCCAACACAGGACCTTTGGATGGATGTTGGCCTCCTGAAGTCTTATCAAGAGAGTACATCCCTTAGGGGGGAATATTTGTTGTTACAAGAGTTGATCCATTGCTAGGATCATGGAAAACATCGTTTTAGGATCAGTCCCAGTCTATGGTATCATCTCGCGGAGGAGGTTGTTTATTTCATCATTGGGTTTCCTAGGAGGGGGAGTTTTTTCCCCATTTCCCTATGCTACCACCTGGTGTTGTAGGAGAGACCTAGTTGGCATATGTGTAGAGATGTGTTTGTCCACATGTTCATGCCACATAGGAGTTCTAGGTTCATGGTGGTCAGTTGCGAATAGGTTCATTTGATAGAGAGGACATTAAATGCATGTGTCTTATTCTATCGAAATTGTCATAGTATAGTTTTTATGGGAAACACATTAGTTTCTCTATGTTGTATTATGGAGATAGTTTATTGTAGAGGCCCTGATTTATTAGGTCATTGAACATTTTTTTGAGATAGTTTTGTCATGGATTAGATCATTGTCGTGCTATTTTATATGGAACGAGATTCTTCCCATTCACGTCATAGTTATTAACACTATTTTTTGAGAGGGATCATGCCACTCAACCAATATTACCTAGTTTTCCTACTAGGCCTATGTTTGATGTGTGTATGTGCATGTGGGGGTAGTTCATGATCAATCAGAGGCAGTATGATTTTCCCATTTCTCTAGTCATTAGAGAGGTATGTGATTTATTGGCTAGCGAGGGAAATCATGTTCTGGATATTGTAGAGTACCCGTACACAAGGATGGATTGGAGAGGATGTCCAAACATCCGATATACAATAGAAAAGCCAACAAATGAGAGAGGTAATATTATCATTATGTTTTGATAAATCGAGTTGCATATTTTTATGTCTTATTTAATGCACATGTAATTTATTATAACATTTTGTTTCAATTATCTTATTATTATTATCTACTTTTTTGCAGATATTGGAACATATGTTGGGGATGAGCCTTTTCAACATGAGGATAAGGTGATGGAGGAGGTAGAGGATCAACCTCCAATACATAGACCCCACATTCCACACAAGCCATATTGGAGAGCCTGGCTAGAGGTGGTGGATCCACTATTTTGTGTCATGACTAGTCATGAAGTGTTACCCACACTCATTAGAGACATATTACTGGTACAATATCTCTCTATGGTATGGATGAGTTTTCCTCGTGACATGACATTTTTGATGTGTTATATTGTTGGAGTATTCAACATCATCAATATGTTAAGGGGTGGTGCTCATGATCCCACTACATCTATCTCATCAATAGAGCCATCCACATCCGCTGCTCCACTACATTCTTTTCCTCCTCCTCATGCTTCCCCTCCATATGCATCTGAACCTACATCCACGTATGATCCTCCTCCTCCTCCTCCTCCTCCTCCACATTTGTCTGAACTTGCATCCACATCATTACATCATGTAATAACATCATTACAATGATGTAATGATGTAATAACAATGATGTAATTATTGATGTAATAATGATGTTATTTTTTAAATTTTTATTATCTAAAGATTACAGGAAAAAGTTGTAATATAATTGTTTCTTTTTGTTTGTTAGAAATGTGTCTGTAAACTATGGGGCCAATGTTTTTAACCATTGGATAAGAAACCACAACCCAGGGGCATCTAAGCCATTAAAATCACCCGAGGATCACAGGGCCGCACCAACCCTTCATATGGTTGGATTTTGGGTGTCTCCTTTCAACTAAATTCATTGTAAGGGTATTGAATTCGGGTTTCCTAGCAAACGAAACCCACACCTTAACGGATTGAGAGCTAGTGAGACTTGACTATAATATAATTGTTTACTAAAATCACAATTATTATATTTTATTAATATATTTTTTTTACAAAGATTTTATTAATTTATATTATCCAACTATTATAATATATGAAATTTATTCAATTAAATTTAAAATACTAAATAAAGAGAATAATAATACATTTTGATATATACAGTTTTGATGAAATGGTTTCACAATTTTTTACTCTAATACAAACTTTATGAATCTTCTTTAAAAAAATAATATCACCCAACATTTTATAATTAGTACTTTAAGAATTAGTAAAATTGACAAAGGTTCTGTACTTTTATATAAAGTATGGATCATTAAAATTTTCTTTAATTCTGACTATGCTCTAGAAAAAGACTTTTAGAATTCCCATGTCCTTCCTATATTGACACTTATTTCAAGAAGAATGTAAAAGTAATGATTAATATAAGTTTATATGATTATAAAACTAAAGCATGGACTGGAATAAGTGAAGGCCATGATTCTTGGTAATGCCAACACCATAAGTTGATTCTAGAACTCATAGATGTTGCAAGAAGTTATTTTGTTGGAATTATCCTTAGAAGTTGGTAATGCCAACACCACAAGTGTGATTCTAGAATTCATAGATGTTGCAAGAAGTTATTTTGTTGGAATTATCCTTAGAAATTTCATCAAAGTAAGTATATGTTTATTTGAATTTTGATTTTTAAACGACAAAAATTTTGAGATTTGAATATTTTTTAATATCTTCATTTTTTGTTAAATAAAATATAATTTAAAATAAATATTTACTATTTTAAGTCACCAACTTTGTGATATCTCAATTAATATTTAGTAATTCAAAGGTTAACATAAACACATTTTAATACAACAAAACATATATCTATAATAGACAATAAATATGACAATTAACATATATCAAAACCACATCTTATGTTTTTACTATTTAATGTATTTTCTATATGGTGGTTGTAAATGGTTGTTAACTTTTCATATCCAACATAGTTACAAAATAAAGAAAAAAAAAACATAATTGTCCATTATAGATACCCATAATAAAATGACACATCCACAATATAAATGTCCAAACAAATCATTTACAAATCAGTCTTCATTTCCATCACCCTTATTATCTTCCTCGCTTGGCATTGTAACATTGTTGTTCTCAAAAATATGTTTAGATCTCATATTATCTCTTAGTATGAACCACCAATCCCCATCAAACACATTTGGTTAAAATAACACTTGGTTGCAATGTTTTGGAAAAACATAAGGCTCCTTAGTTTCAACCCACATTTTTTTAGAGTTAATATATATTAGTCCACTATCACAATATTCCTTTACATTTATCTAGTCAAAGGTATCCCACCACTTGCAACAAAAAATAATACATGGAAGTGATGAGAAGTCCACTTTCATGTTCTCTTGTATCTTTCTAATTTTTAGCGCTAGAAATTGTTCCTAGACTATGTTAGGAACAATTCTAGCACATATTATTTCAAAAGTTAAAAGAAAATAATTTTAAAGAGGTGGGAGGATCACACTCTTGATCTTAAAAAGGACTTAATGGATACACTGCCAAGATCTCTTCTCTATGTGCAACAGATCAGGTAAATAAAACCTTAGTTGATTCAAGTGAGAGTAGGGTATATGTTGAAGAAGAATAAATGCAACAAAACTAATAACCATAAAATATCAATCCATTCTTTGATATAATTAGCCAGTAGACGAGTAAATCTTAAACCCAAAAATCCTTCCTGAACTAGATTTAAAAGATCTTAAACACACATGTGGTGAAGATTGCACTATAAAAATAGAGAAATCCTCTTAGCACATACATATAATCATATAATAGTAATAATGTGTTCAAGATGAGGAATTATAAATGAGAAACAAAACATAATGATACACACCAACTAATGGCTTCATTAACCATTGAAATATTTACACAGATGAGGTCGATCCAAACAGTTGTATAAGATAAAGTCTTTTAGGAAAACAGGGATCCAACCCTTTCTTCTTCTACATCATTCAATATATAATGTTTAAAATAGATTACATGTAATTAGGGTCAATCCTGATTATCAGGGACACCTTAAAACAAATCTGTACAAAAAATCAGGACGAATTTTAGTTTCTAACTGTTGATATACCAAATCGTAACAATTTACGAAAAAACTTCGAAAATCAGGGAAACACCCTTGCATAACATCTCTTTGATTTGATTTGTTTTACATTCGAATGATGACACTACTGCTTCATCTATATCTTTCCCAGATATATCCAATCTTCAATGCTCCACTTGAAACTAGCCTTTGACAACTTAGCATAGGTGGCTAATTTAGATCAATCTTCGTATCCCAATATAGCTTTTATCTCCATAAAACATTGTATAGATTCATAACATGATCCATTATATGCTTCCATAATTTATATCCATCCTCAGTTACAAAATATGAAATTGGGTGTGAACATCAGCAAAATCGACTGCTATAGGTGTTCTGGTAGCACCTTTATTTACCTGTGTATACAATTGCAGGAACTTCCTGTATCGACCTTCCAAAACCTAGTCCTGCATGTTTTAAACTCTTTTCGTTTCCTAGGTTATACATGGACATAAAAAAAAAAGGAGCATGATACCTTAGACACAGGGATTTTGTTTTTTTTTCATCCTCCATTACTTTTAATCTCAAAAATTGGATTTATCCTGGAAGTGATATGTTTAAATTGATATCTTTCTATGCAGGGTTGAGAAAGATGCTTCTGCCAACAATTCTAAGCTATTATTCTTGGTATTATTAGATTGATATCAAGTTTTCATATGTTTAGTCTCATTCCCTTCAGATCCAATCTTAGGGTTTGGGATTTAAATATCCTTTTCACCCTGTTTCCTTGTAAGAATTTTTTTTTCCCAATGATTGTCTTTTTATTTATGATCAAACCACACTTCTTGGATTTATCCTTCTCAGTATTAGTGACAAGATTTTGATTTGTTATAGATGTCTTTGCCATAGGTTTTATAGGCTCTTCATCAATGATGATAACCTTCTCTGTGATGGTGGGTTTATTCATTTCCTTAGACTTCAAACTGAACTTATTTTGAGGCCTTGTGCTTCGTTTCCTTACTAGAATTCTATATCTATAGGTATCGTCTTTAGAGGAAATCGAGGCATGAGGATTGAACTCTAGGATAGGCTCTTCAAGGTGTACAATATCTTCAAACTCTATTGTTTTTTTTGCAGGTTGTTGGTCCTCCAATGAAACCCTATGTTCTGTTAACCTCTTATCTCTTTTTGAGTATGTTTTATGTGTAAAAGGGAAAGGTTGCTTACCTACACCTAGTATGTGAGAAGACCCTGCATCTATTTTATGACTAGATGATGTAGCTTTTACAGGTTCATCTAGAGTCTTGAAGAACTTTGCTCGTTTACCCTTCTTTGCAATGGTGTATTGATCGGCATTGGATGGAGTTTCTTGATCAAGCTTAACAATATTTCCATGAAATTGAGAATCAAGAGAATGCTTTTCCTTATCAAACCCCTAATGGATCAAGAATTTATCCCAAGTTTTCTGTAACTTCCCTATTTTGGCCTTAACAAGAGATTTAATCAACCCCTGATGAAAAATTCCATGAGAAGGGGTCTTGGGGTTTGCTTGAACTCTCATAGGCATCTTGTTGAGATCCAGTAAGAAATAATAAGGTAAATGAATCCTCTTAATCCATGCTAGATGAAGCATAAATCGAAGGTGGAATAGGAATACAATAGAATAATTCCCCTCACATGTGATGGATATCTTAAGAATAAGAAAGTCTTCCATCCACTCATCAACAATCCAATCCATGGGGATTGACTTGGCCCAATTAAGGTCTCTGTATCTAGGATTTAAAAGCTAATTGATGTCTCCTCCTACAATCAATTTATTTTTATACCACCTTTCTCCATCAGTGGAGAGGTTGCAAGCAACAACTATATATTCTTCAGTAACCTGTATAACTAGGTTTACGATTCGAGCCCACTACCCATTGAAAGTCTTAGACAATTCCCTGGTTGTAGCATAATGGTGACCATCCATCTTGGTACAAAAAAGGTACCACCCTACCCGATCGAAAATGATTTGAGTATCTTCATAATCCTGCATGACTTCAGGTCCTTCAATATCTTTTCGATTCGGATGTCCTCCTTTACCCATCTACACAGTCATGACCGAAAAGATAGATTATTATCTACAAAGAAGAGATTTGTCTGTTGTGTAACAATAATAAAGGATATTTTCTAGCTTTGTAGAAGCCAATTCAAATAAAATATCTAATGTAGTTAAAGAACAAGGTGTTAGTTTTTGAAAACACATTTAATAAGACAATTGATCTGTGTAACCTTCTATAATAATGACAAGTACAAATGACGATACACCCCATTTCGCATGGTATGGATGACGACGAGTAATTTGCTAACTGATTTTTCATACTCATGAGCTTGTAGTACTATCCACATCTTCCATGACTCACCAAAGTGCTTAAAATGATCATGACTAGGACATGTAGAAGTTCCTATAGTGCCCACCCTGATTTGTCTTTTTCACTCTTGAGTGAATTAGAATTTCAATATACAACTCATGAAGTTAAATAATCATGATGCATAAGTATTGACATGACTTAATGGCTCAAATGAAAATATTTGAAGCCATTTGATGTCATCAAGTAATCATTTAAACATGTATCTAATTCCTTATGTCCCCTTATCACAACATTAAGTACATCTCATTTATTCACTCTAGTATTATTTAAAACCCCTTAAGGTGGGATATTAAACCTTTAAAAAAATGCTAAATTTTTTATAACTTATACAAAATTTTAAATACCAAGTAGGAATGAATGAGGAATAAAAAAAGGTAGAACATAGTAGGTGTTAACAATGGCTCCATGGGGGATGGAGTTTTCCCGGTGAAACTCCAAGAAATTTGAGTAGACCTATGCCTTCTAATCCTTTGAGCTTCAAACCATGCTTATATGCAAATTGTGTTGTTCCATTTCCTAAACTTTGGAAAAATTTTATTCAAAAATATATCAGACTACAAAAGTAAAGGCCATTTCTAAAAACTGAAAAAACAAAGAAAGTAGTATTGCTCCATTGGACTATGGAGTCTTTAACTTCTAACTAATGCACCACACCGATATATACAATGAGATTAGGACCACCAATGACCTTAGTAAAACAATTTCTTTAGAAAACACCCATTTATTGGGCCACTTAAAGCCTCTTGACCTTCCAAATTCTGCAATAGGAAAGTGTTGTTATCCAAAAAAAATTCAACTCTGAATGGACCTGTCCACAGGCTATCAAAATTCCCATGATGATATTCCCTGTGAGCATCCCATTTCAAAACCAAATCACCAGGTACCAACTGCTTTGTTTTTTAATTTTTGTCAAAATTCTCCTAAATCATTTGTTGATGTTGATGTGCCTTATCCATAAGTTTATCCCTCTCTTGATGTAATTCCACAATTTGAAAAATCCTTCTGATAACATCATTTGGTTCATCGTTAATTTCTTGCAGACACTTCACGATTGGAAAATCAAGTTGTATAGGAAAAACAACTTCCATTCCATATACTAATTGAAACAGTGAAGTTCCAATTTCTCTTTTGGTACTTACTCGGTCAGCCCATAAGGCATATTTTAACTTTGCATCCTAAGCCCTCTTGTCATCCTCCAAAATTTTGTTAATAATCCTGACCATACTTTTATTTCAAGATTCCGCCAGACCATTACCCTGTGGATAATAAGCAGTGGAATTTCCGAGCTTGATACCATAGTTTTCATAAAATTTAATCAGGTTAGAAGACTTAAAAGCTGCAACATCATCTATGATGATTGTATTAGGACAACCAAACCTGGATAAAATATTTTCTTCCAGAAAATCCATGATCACTTTATCAGTTTCCCTCCTTGTAGGTATGGATTCTATCCATTTTATGAATTATTTTGTTGCTGTCAGAATCCATCTATGTTGGCTACTAGATGGAGGATGGATTTCACCAATGAAATTTAATGCCCATTGTCGGAAAGGTCCAACCACTTTTATAGACTTGATAGGTAAGGGCTTGATATTTTTCTTTCTTTCAAACCTTTGACATTTTTCACATGTCCTTACTTTACACTGACATCAACAAATAGACTAGACAAATAATACCCAACCTTGAGTATTTTGTATGTAGTTCTCTTCTAGAAGTGATGTCCTCCACACAGTCCTTCATGAAACTGGGTCATGACATTTTCAGCTTCTTCTTTATCAAGGCATCGCAATAAGAATTCAGCAGAGTCCCTTGAAAATAAAATCTGATTATTAACACAATACTTGACATCTTTGAGTTTTAAGCATCTTACTTTGGATATATCCATTCCTGGAGGAGCTTGGAAATTATGTAGAAAATAGAGGATATCTTTATACCATTCAGATTCAACAATATTTTCATCTACCTGAGGGTTGTTGTCCTGAGGATGTGAGTTTCCTGAATTGTTACATATGTAATAAACTCCCAAAACTTTGCAATTAGAGTCAAATAATAGTTTATCTAGCCCCTGACCTTTGTCTAGCTTAGTAGGCTTGATGTCCACATCATACTCAAGCAACTTAGCTATCCATTTTCTCCTCTTTCCACCAATGTATGGCTGAGTCAATATATATTTAATAATGTTGGATGGCACATAGGAAATAACTTTGGAGTGTAATACATAAATTATGAAAGATTCAATGATTTAACCAAGGAAAAATCATGTTTCTCCATGATGTTGTGTTTTAAGTAAGCGTCCTGAAGTGCCCTGCTAAATAAAGCAATAGGTTGTTCGAAACATTCATATTGTTTTTGTAATAAAGCAACTGCTAAAGTGTCATAAGATGCAAAATAACAAATCAAGAAATATTTTTCAAAATTTGGACAGATAAGAACAAGAGCTTCTGAAATAGCTTGTTTAATAGTCTGAAAAGAATCTTTATCCTTTGTCTTCCACTTGATCTCACTACCATTTTTCAACATACCATTTATGTGTTTGACCAATTCAGCAAAGTTAGGAATAAACCTTCTATGAAAGTTTATCTTCCCAAGAAAATATTGAATCTCTTTCTTAGTTCTAGGAATGGAAAGTCTTTGAATAGCTATCACTCTATCAGGAGCAATCTTAACTCCACCAGCACAAACAATGTGACCAAGTAATTCCCCATGTTCTAAAGAAAAATGAGAATTTCTAGTTTAAGGGAAAGACCATACCTTATACATTTCAGAAATACATGTCTCAGATGTTGTATATGCTTGTCATCATATTTAGAGAACACAGTAATGTAATCTAGATAGATGACCACAAAATTTTCCTTTTCTCCCATGAAGGCTATATCCATGGCTCTTTGAAACATAGCTCCTGCGTTTATCAAACCAAAAGGAATCTGAGTGTACGTGAAAGTCCCCCATGGTTTCTTGAAGGCAATGAGACATTAAAAGGAACCATGGGGGACTTTCACGTATCCAGAAAAACCATCAATCATAGACAACCTGCTAGATCCTACTACCCTTTGCAAGATGTGTTCCATTTTGGGTAGTGGATAGTTTTCTTTCCGAAAGCATCTATTTAGATTCCTGAAATCGACACAAAGTCTGATTTCACCATTCTTTTTCCTCACTAGTACTAGATTTTCCACCCAATTAGAGTACCTTAAATGTACAATGATCTTAGCATCTAGAAGCTTTTTGACTTCTTTCTCCATGATAGGTAACAAAAGAGGATTAATCTGTCTTAGTTTTTTCTTGAATGGATTCACATTTTATTTCAAAGGTATCTTGTGCTACAAAATAGTTTCATCAAAATTTTTAATATATTCATAATTCCATGCAAAAATATCAGTAAATTCCTTCAACAATTTCTCATATTTAGCTATGTACTTCCCTGGCAGAAATTTTGATAGTTTACAATGTTTAGGATTTGCAGAAGTCCCAAGATTGCAATCAATTACATTTGCTTCTTTTTTTTGGATTGAGGGGCTTCACAGGGACATCATTATGATCAAATATACTTTCAAGAGGCACTAGACCTTTCGAGATATGATTTGTTGACAATTGCAAAATCTTATGTCCATCAATCATGTTGTGAAATTTCAAATTCTATTTTTTCTCTTCCACATATTCATCTTGATCAATATGAATGGAAGAGAAATCATCAATAGCTTCAATGGATTTCTTTATTTCAAAATCCTCTTCAAACACTCTCCAATACTTTCCATTTTCTGGAATACGAGGCCTGTATCTGACCTCTATTTCATGTTTCAGTTTTGGGGGTAAAGGAGGTTTGAAGGTGCTTGCTACCACAGCCAGTGAGTCATCATGCACATTCTAATTTCTAGGGATATGTAAAATATTAAAATACAGAAAAAAGTATTCAACAATGTCCCATACATCATTTATGTATCTTTTCAACCGAATATTCTTCGTCTGATACACATTTCTAACCTATTGTACAATGATTTCTGAAACTCCATGAACCTTTAAATGTTTAATTTTCAGTTCTTTGTCTGCCCTAGGACCTAACAGTAATGCTTCATACTCTGCAATGTTATTTGTAGTATCAAATTCTATCTTGTAAGATAGTGTAATGATTTCATTTGCAGGAGAAATCAACACTATACCTGCTCCCGCACCTTCTCTGGATGAGGCTCCATCAAAGTACAATTTCCATAGAAGATTTTGATTTTTAGCAGACTGTGGGACTGATTTTTTCAAAGGAAAAGATTGTTGGACAACATTATCAATATGAAATATAGAATATCTGAAGTCCAGATCAACTATATAAATGGGATGATTTCTAGAATGATCACTTTCACTAGTAATATATGCCAACTAGGTTTCATGATAAAGTCTCCTAAATTCTCCTCCAAAAACAGGTATATTGGCATAAGAAATATCCATTTGAAGAGATCCCCCAAGCCTCTTACACCAAGATCTAGACAAAAGCATACCAAACCTAGGAGGGATATCAGTTACAACTATATCCATGACTAAACTTTTGGCTTTGATTTGAGATAATGAAATAACAAGGTCTTTGATAACCACCAAACATTTGACTTTTTTAGAATTAAACGAAAAGAAATCATGGTATGTTTTTGTGATTTCTAACACCAATTATTCCATGACAACCTTTGGCATAATATTATGAGAGGCTCTAGAATCTAAAATGAAGTTATGAAGGATTTTGTCATGAACATTTAATGAGACATTAAAAGGAGGAGTGGAATCATCCCTTTCTTCTACAATAGGCGCTAAAACAATTGTAGTTTTTTCATCATGGAGATTAATCACATCAGTAGAAGGGTTTGTGGTAGAAGAAGGTTGCAACCATTTCAAATTATGATTCCTATAAGAATTAGTTTTAACCAATTCAGTCAAAGGAATAGGGATTTTGATCTTAATTATCTCATGTTCCAAACTAAAAGGAGAGGCTAACCTGTCTAATTCTGGGGCTAATAATTTCATAGCAGGTTGTACTTGTCTTTTTTCAGGATTTCTGCTTCATGTTTGTACCACTAGGACAATAGGTTTATCTTTTTTAGAAGCATATTTTTCTTTCTGGAGAGAAGATTTTGATCTATGATTGTACCCTTGTTGTTCAATATTACAAACAATATTATATGGACTTTCCCCAACCTATGAAATCAATGAATCTTCATGTTCATTATGTGCTAGGTGACTGAGGGTAATCTCATCTCCGAACAAATGAATATCTAGATCTTCATCAACATCTTCAGCTTCTTGATTTTCTTCAATGTAATTATTTTGCAGAGGTGTTTGAATTTTTGGATCATCATTATTCTTCTTATCCCTTTGCATGATCTGAGGGTTATAAGGTCTTCTATATTGATTATGATTTCAATTTCCTTCTTGAGGAGCATTCCATTTCTGTTTTTCCAATATGAGTTTAGATAGTTTAGATGACATTTCCTCCAACTTTCTTTCCATCTCCTCCAAGGAAATCTTCTGATTTTTATTATTAGATGCAAAAGACTTATATTATTCTTTAATATTTCCCTTATCTTATCTCTTCTTTAGTTGTTCTTTCTGATGCTAGAATGTTGGATTCAACTTCAAGAGGAATCTTTCATATCATCCAGAGTGGTTGATCTTATTTTCCTAAGAAGTAAACAAAAATAATCATAAAAGGCATTAGAATAAGTGACCTTTGCTAACCTTTCAGCTGGTCTGATATAATCTGGTATTTTTCGATACATCTGATTGAATCTATGAGAAAATTCAGAGATAGATTCATTGTTCTTTCTTTGAAGATTACTGAATTATGTCATGTAATACAAATCATATTTATTGTCTCCCCACTTTCTCAAGAAGGTGGAATCAAGGTATGCGATGGTGGTAATAGAGTTATCTCTAAGGTTCCTAAACCACTTCCTCATTTCTCCATCTAAACTTTGAACACAAATCCTCATCCACACATCATCATAATCCACTTGGAAATTGTCAGCAAAGGAATAAAAAAAAGTGGAATGCGACTCTATAATTATTTCCCCTTAATTGTCAAACCTTGGAAGGTACTTCATGTAATCAGTTGTTGAAAGAGGATGACGATTATTTAGAAATACCAAAGGTGCATATCTGGAAGCCCTAATAGCATCGACTGGTTTGGGAGGAGTTGCACCAGCCATTGTTTGACCACCTAAAGGTTGATTTGTATGTGAGTATTGTGGTGATTGTGGTGTTGAGATCTTAGGAATATTCACCAGTTGAATCTTAGGACAAGATTGGAGAATTTTTCAACAATTTTTTCAGCAGCAAGGATATTAACTTGGAGGCTAAGTTTGGGTTTCTCTTTTTGAACTTATTCAAGGATTAAGATCTTTTCTAAGGGAGGGTACTCTATTTCTTCATGGAATATAAAGATTTCTTTAGATTTATATTTACTTTCAGGATAGGGAGTGTAAAAATATTCTAGTTCTACAAATTCCTCTTTCCCCTAGGTAGATTCTTCAGCAGGAGGTAAAAGAAACAATTTTTTAGATCCTAATTTTTTAAGAGATTTGGATTGTTTTAGGATCTTCTCGGGATTTGAAACAATAGGCACATTGGGAGATTCTGGATGGGCTCTATTTCCCTTTATTATTGGATCCAGAGTGTCTAATGTGGAGTCATTAGGTGAAAAGATATGCAATCAACTGTGCCTAGTTATAGTTTCACCATCTACAACTAGATCTGTATCATTTCATTATACCCAGGGAAAATATCATTGTTTCTTCCTTGACAATGGTGCCAAAAGATGTTAGCACTAGAAGTTGTTCCTAGATTGCATTAGGAACAATCCTAGAACATATTATTTCAAAAGTTAAAAGAAAATGATTTTAAAGAGGTGGGAGGATCACACTCTTCATCTTAAAAGGGACTTAATGGATAAACTTTCAAGATCTTTTCTCTATGTGCAACAGATCAAGTAAACAAAACCTTAGTTGAGTAAAGTGAGAGTAGGGTATATTTTGAAGAAGAATAAATGAAAAAAAATTGATAACCATAAAAGAGCAATCTGTTCTTTGATATAATTAACTAGTAGACGAATAAATCTTAAAACCAGAAATCCTTCCTCAACTAGATTTAAAAGATCTTAAACACACATGTGGTGAATATTGCACTATAAAAATAGATAAATCCTCTCATCACATACATACAACCATATAATCACATAATAGTAATAATGTGTTCAAGACGAGTAATTATAAATGAGAAACAAAAGAGAATGATACACACCAACTAATGACTTCATTAAGCATTGAAATCTTTACATAGATAAGGTTGATCCAAATAGTTGTATAAGATAAAGTCTTTTAGGAAAACAAGTATCCAACCCTTTCTTCTTATACATCATTCAATTTATAATGTTTCAGATAGGTTACATGTAATTAGGGTCAATCCTGAGAATCAGGGACACCTCAAAACAAATCACCACAAAAACTCAGGATGAATTTCAGTTTCTAACTGCTGATATACCAAATCATAACTATTTATGAAAAATATTATAAAATCAGAGTAACAACCTTGCATACGTCTCTTTGATTTTATTTGTTTTACATTTGAATGATGACACTATTGCTTCATCTATATCTTTCCCATATATATCCAATCTTCAATGCTCCACTTAAAACCTTCCTTTGACAACTCAACATAGGTGGCTAATCTGGATCAATCTTCGTATCCCAATATAGATTTTATCTCAACTAAACATTTTATAGATTCATAACATGATCCATTATATTCTTACATAATTTATAGCCTTACCCTATTACAAAATATGAAATTGGGTGTGAACATCAACAAAACCGGTTGCTACAGGTGTTTTGGTAGCGCGTTTATTTCCCTGTGTATACGATTGCAGAAACTTCCTATAGAGACCTTCCAAAAACTAGTTCTGCATGTTTTAAACTCTTTTCTTTACCTAGATTATAGCTAGACATAGCCAAAAAGGAGCATGATACCTTAGACACAGGGAAAACAAAATATTTTTCCATCCTCCATTACTTTTAATCTCAAAAATTGGATTTATCCTGGAAGTGATATGTTTAAATTGATAGCTTTCTATGCAAGATTGAGGAATATTCTTCTGCTAGCTATTCTAACCTATTCTTTCTAGTCTTCTTAGATTGAGACCGGGTTTTCATACATTTAGGCTCATTCCCTTTAGATCCAATCATAGGTTTTTGGATTTAAATATCCTTTTTACCCTATTTCTTGGTAAGAACTTTGTTTTTCCCAACAATTTTATTTTTATTTATGATCAAACCACACTTCTTGGATTTATCCTTCTCAGGATTAGTGATAGGAGTTTTCTTTCTTATAGATGTCTTTCCAATAGGTTGGAAAGGCTCTTCATCAATGATGATAACCTTCTCTGTGATGGCAGGTTTATTCATTTCCTTAGACTTCAAACATAACTTATTTTCAGGCCTTGTGCTTCATTTCCTTACAAAAATTATATACCTAGAGGTATCATCCTCAAAGGAACTCGAGGCATGAGGATTGACATTTGGGATAGTCTATTCAAGGTGTACAATATCTTCAAACTTTATTGTTGTTTTTACATGTTGTTGGTCCTCCAATGAAACCCTAGGTTCTGCTAACCACTTAGCCCTTTTTGAGTAAGTTTTATGTGCAAAAGGGAAAGGGTTCTTAACTCCACCTAATATGTGAGAAGATCCTGCATCTGTTTGTTGACTAGATGATGTAGCTTTTACAGGCTCGTCTATACTATTGAAGCATGCTTCTCATTTACCCTTTTCTGTAGTGGTGGATCGACCGTCATTCAATGGATTTTATTGATCAATATTAACAATATTTACATGTGATTTAGAAGCATGAGAATGATTTTTCTTCTCAAACCCCGAATGGATCAAGAACTGATCCCAAGTTTTCTGCAACTTCCCCAGTTTTTCCTTGACAAGAACTTTAATCAAGCTCTAATGAAAAATATTGTCAGGAGGGGTCTTGGGGTTTTATTGAACTCTCATAGCCATTTGGTTGACATCCCATAATAAATAATAAGGTAAATTCATCCTCTTAATCCCTTCTAGATGAAGAAAAAATCGAAGGTTGAATATGGATACAGTAGAATAACACCCCTCGCATGTGATGAATCTCTTAAGCATGAGCAAGGATTCCATCCACTCATCATCAATCCAATCCCTGGGGATGCCCTTGGCCCAATTAGGGTCTCTATTTTTAGGATTTAAAAATTGATTGATGTCACCTCCTGTATTCAATTTACTTTTAAACCACCTTTCACCATAAATGGGGAGGTTGCAAGCAACATTTGTAGATTCTTTAGTGACCTACATAACCAGGTTTGTGATTCGAGCCCACTGTCCATTGAAACTCTCAGAAAATTCCCTGGCTATAGTATAAGGGTGACCATTTATCTTGGTACAGAAAAGGTACCACCCTGACCGATCAAAAATGATTTGAGTATATTCATAAGCCTCCATGACTTCAGGTCCTTCAGGCTCTTTCCCATTCACATGTCCTCCTTTACCCATCTACATAGTCATGACCTGAAGGATAGATTCTTGGCTACAAATAAGAGATATGTCTGTTGTGTAACGAGAATAAAGGATATTTGCTAGCTCTGCAGGATCCAATTCAAATAAACTCGTTGTTCTAGTTAACGAATAAGGCACCCGTTTTTGAAAACATATTTCATAAGACAATTAATCTGTGTAACCTTCTGGACAATTGACAGGGACAAATGATGATACACCCCGTTTCGTATGCTATGGATGACAACAGGTACTTTGATAAATTATTTTTCATACTCATGATCTTGTAGTAAGATCAACATCTTCCACGACTCACCAAAGTGATTAAAATGATCATGACTAGGGACATGTGGAAGTTCCTGTAGCACCCAACCCGATTTGTCTTTTTCACTCTTCAGTGGATTAGACTTTGAATCTACAACTCATGAAGTTAAATAATCATGATGCATAAGTATTGACATGACTTAATGGCTCAAATAAAAATATTTGAAGCCATTTGAAGTCATCAAGTAATCATTTAAACATGTGTATAGTTCCCTATGTCCCCTTCTCACAACATTAGGTTCATTTCATTTATTTACTGTAGCATTATTTAAAACCCCTTAAGGTGAGATGTTAAACCTTTAACAAAATGCTAAAGATTTTATAACTTATACAAAATTTTAAATACCAATTAAGAATGAATGAGGAATAAAACAAGGTAGAACATAGTAGGTGTTAACACTAATGTAACCTAACTTATCCTCTATTAGGTTTTGATCAGAGTGGCTAGCACAACTAGATTGGTCAAACTTGACCTCCTTTCCACAATCTTGTGTGATGTTTCCATCATCAACATACTCAGTGTGAAAATGATGTCCATATTACCACATAGATGGGAACAAATGTACCTGTAAAAATGTGAACAATGGATGGTTTCATATGTCCAATAACCAAAATTAATAAAAACACAATACATGTAACAATTCAAATATGACATATTATAAATAGAAAATAGTACTCAGAGAGGTTATTATATAGTTGTTGCACTTGATCCCTATTTTTAGTGCATCCATATCTTCTCCATGTGGGTTACAACTTGACACCGCATATTTCTCTTATATCTGGTCAATTACGTAACTATTGGGACATATTTTTGGCATATTTTCTTTTAAATGATCAAGACAAGGCATGCTTCTATCATTCAACCATCTAAATTATTTCCTGTTACTATCCCATTTCCTTCTTTTATCTTCATACAATGTGACCCATGGTCATGTTGCCTCCATGTTGTAAAGAATGAAGTTATTGATGGCATCATTTTCTAAATTCGTTGATGTATACAAAAATTCAAAATGAATAGCATGAGACAAAATATTTATTTTCAACTTAAAGAACAAATATATTGATGGAATCAATTTCTAAGTTTGTTTATTATATAAGAATTCAAAAAAAATAGCATGAGAAGAGATATATGTTATGAAATTGAATGTAAACAATTTTTTTGTACTAAATTGGTAAAATATAACTAACTTACTGTTTATCAAGTGCCTTTTTCCATTCATTTGGAGTAGCTCCCCATCCCTTTTGTCCTCATATTGATGGTCATCCCAAATGACTACCCCTGTTGTGTCGTCAATTTGCTTGATGTACTCACTAGCATAATAGAACAACTTGTATACCAAGAACCCCTCTACCATAGAGCCCTTTAGTTTTTACCTTTCTTGAACAAACCCCTTCAATTTTTTCATGTACCTCTCTAAGAAGAAAATCCAACGACATGAGAGCACCCAAGATAATTCAACCTCATTAGTTAGATGAATTAGAAGATGGACTTGCAAGTCCATAAAAATCATGGGGAGTTCCTTCTCAAACATACAAACAATATAAACTATCTCTCGATGTCACCATGTAATGTTAGACATATTAATCTCCCTTAATGTGATCCAACCCACACATGCAGATAATTTTGATATGGCATGTTGCAAGTCCTGGTGGAAGTCATGGTTCACACAACCACACACGAACAAAGGATAATGACACTACCAAATAGACACACACATCATAAATTTGTATAAAATTGTGAGTGCATAGCATAGTTTTACCAACATCAGTATAAAATAAGAATCATGTATTCAACATACATACCATTAGAAGGTTCAAATAGTGATGTGATTTTAACCCTGACAAATTCCCTTCTACAATGAAGAAACATCATAGATTCAACCCATATAAAGAAGGTTCATTCACACCCAATATAACATCCTTTTCCATAAAAATATCATCTTTCTTCAAAATCCATGGGACAACACCTACTTTAAAATACCAAGAGAGACCAACATATCCTCTAGTTTCATTTCTTGGACAATATATCTTTTTAGTATTTGAAGAAATAATATCTCTCCTAACAACCAATGTGTCACTTTTATTCCATGATATGTGCCTCGATAAAGACATTGAAACATTTTTGAAAATATGCATGGAATCTAGTAAGTGGCCAATCTTAAGATGCTCCCAATATGGAAGATCATAAAATACATTTGGGGAAAACTCCACAGTTAAGCGCGCTTGAGCTAAAGGCGTCTTGGGATGGGTGACCACCTGGGAAGTCCTAGTTACCGGGTGCAAGCCCCGGAAGTGATGATTGATGCTATGCGATTCATTTCGTTGGCTTCAATCCCATTTCTTCACCCTTGTGAGCATCACCCGATGCAATGAGTGCTAAGTGGACTATTCAAATCATGAGAATTAT
>JASDQU010503329.1:18255-35034 GCA_032191745.1 Picea mariana | reverse complement strand
AGAGAATTGGGGAGTTGGAGCTTCCCTCAGGTTGTAGCCTGAGAAACTAGGGGGTTGGAGCCTCCTTCCAGTTGCAGCTGGAAAACAAAGGAAGTTGGTGCTTCCAATGAATGTAATTCTTCAAGACATATAAGAAAAAGCATTCTGTGGTTTTCTCCCGATTTGGGTTTCCACGCAAAACACTGGTGTACTGTGTATGTGTATGATTGTTCATTTGTTTATTGCTTATTTACTCTGCAGTTATTGGATAATAATGCTTCATTGATATAACACTTGGATTATATGGTTAAATTGCTCTATTACTGATTCACCCCCCCCTCTCAGTAATCCAACAAGATCTTGGTTGCATGCAGCATTACCTTATTCCCTGCGCCTATAAATTTCCACTTTCTTTATTCGCAATGACACATGGCGACTTATTATCTTTGTCAACCTTTCTAGGGTGCATTCCTTCCTAATGTTTCTCTCGAAATTTATATGTTGAAGTTATGTTAGGCACTAAATGTTCACCCTTACCATTATTTTATTTTGGCAATAAATTTACTCTTGTATTACGTAATTTTTCTTTACTTTGGGTCTCTCTCTCTAACTGACAATTAAATAAAAGAACCTTATACTATTATTAGTATGGTACCTTGCCACCAATTTATTTTTATTCCTTGGCGTTTAAATATTTTAAAGGTTGTCGAATGGATTAAATTAAGGTGTTAGGTTAAATGTCTAGGGCTACCTTGTATCATTTATACATTGCTTCATGTGAGTTAGTTTCTTCTAAAGTAGACCTTAAGACGAATTATTTAAAGCTCTTGCAGCATTAAGTCGGGTTAAGTTATAAAGGTTGATTGATTATTAATGGCATTCTCACATACGTTGAATCAGTGATATTTGAATGATAGACTACATGACATTAGAATCTTGCGCGTATGGAATTCATGTAATGTATGATAATTACTGATTCTTAGACTTCTTGTGCAATTGAATTTTAGGTAATCAATGGGGCTTAGATTTAAGACTTCTTATGCATTGGATTGTATGTCATAAATTAAGTTATAGATCTTAGATCCTTGCGGATATGGATTTTATGTGTTGAATGATGGATTAGTAATCTTTTCTTGCGTCAACAAGTGTATTAGTGAATGATGGAATACTATATTTAGGTGCGTTAATAGATTTATCAATGAACTGTATTATTAGCTTTTATTGCGCCATTAAATTGTTAACCAATGATTGATGTATACCTTAGACTTCTTGCACTTATTAATTCTTTTCATGTGTGATGGTTTAGAATGGCTTATCTTGTGCTTATCTTGAAAATGATATTGATTATTGTAAATTCAATGATTCATTTAATCATGCACCTGGAAGTAATTAGATATTTGTTGCACCTTAAAAATAAGGATAAGTGGATGATTTGTGCCTTGGCTTATGTTGTTGTTGATTGATTTAGTAATTGAGTTCTCTTGCGCCATGGAATTTTTATGTTACATGTGTTGGTTTACTGGAATACTATCATGCCTTGATGATCATTGATGATGTTGATTTAGCTTAGACAGTGTGGACTTGATTGTGTGGGTGGGATGTAGACACCACCTTGCTCTTCAAAACAGTGGCCAGCCTTGAGACCTTAAATGATCAAAATCGATGGGAAATTGGGCTTGAGCATTGCTTATGTGTCCTGGAGGTCCTAATCTTGCAAGGTAGGTCGGGTGGGTAGTCATCTTGTATCTATTTCTTGATTGAATGTAGTTGTGAATTTTTTCAAGATTTTGTGTTGGGATAATCTTCTATGCCATGTACATTTATGTGTCTCTATCCTTTGTTGACGTGTTGATTGAATTGATATTTATTTCAAGGATGAGTAGCAGTTGATGTTGTTACCTTGTGTTGTTATTCATTTTGATTTATCCTGTTTATGCATCATCATTGTTGTATGAATGAAATGCTCTTGGGATGCTATTTATTTTTGTTAATGCGTCGTTATGTGTATTGTTATTCATGGAAGTAAATTGGTGGGGTTATGTCACGATTGATTGATAATGTGTTAATATTTTTTCATTAATATATATTGGATGATGTGACATGATGTAGTTATTAATTGTGTTGTATATTTCCTAACGCAAAAAAAAAAAAAATTGACCTATTGTTTGTCACTTTTGTTGTCATAACGATTGGGTCATTACATATGGTATCAGAGCGGGTTCATCCCTACAATTGTGGATAGCCATGCCTTCCACTGAGTTAAACCCTTGATTTGTACTCAATGCTAATTGAATTATTAACCTATCCTTGCGGTAATCATGGTTAGAGGACGCCATATAGATTCACGACGTGGTGCCTAGGGAGGAGGCGTGACACCTCAAGTAGCACCTGTGGCAGACGGGTCCAACCCCCAAGGAGAAGAACAAGTCTTGAGCATGAGAATATTGTCACGCATAATGCGTTGGGTTTGACAGGGTCCTTTGAGGGAAATGTTAGAGGCCTTGACTAATTGTTTGTGTTGAGATAAGGCTAGGGTGCATGTACCCCTGAGATTCCACCACATGCCCCAGCCAGTACTGGTAGCTTTCATAGAAAACTTGAGAGGGTTAAGTTCCTAATTCCATCAGTGCCACAGAAAACTCAGTCGTCGAGGCGTGGTTGGAGATCCCGACGATGTGCTTTTCACTTCACGATTTCGACCTCCAGCACGAAGGTACACATAGGATGTCTTTAGCTAAAGGGGAGAACTCTTATATGGAGGAAGATGCCCCTACCTTAGCTAAACATGGCCAACGAAGACATGTTAGGGGACCAGTTCTAGGAGAACTAATTTTCAGAGTAATTCATTGAGATTTATCTAGATGAGTTCAATGCCATACAACAAGATGGTCGTATGGTGTTGGATTAAGAGGTTAGATTTATGGAGCTACTTCAGTATGCCCTGCATGTGAACATGAAGAATCTAGAGATCAACAAGTTCATTTCCAGCCTTAACTCCAGCTTTTGTGTGAAGGTGAGGATCTAAATGCCTATGATATTGCATGATGCATTCAAGTATGCCTCTTAGATAAGGAATATTTGATCACAGGAGTTCATGCAGGACTCCTACAAGACCATCTGGATTGACAACATATGGTGTGCAGCAACATCAGACGTCATCCAAACCAGACCTCTTGGTATTAAGATACGTCTATAGGACCCTTTTTCACGACACCTAGATAATAGTTTCCTTAGCAGAGGGATACCTATAGGGGACCACCTAATCCATGACATCACCACATGCAATCGTTGTTTAGGCTTGTTAGTAGAACAAAAAATGATCTTAAGCTGGTGGGCCAACAACTTCTATTCCAAGGCTAGGAGTACTAGACCGCAGGTGGGCGATAGATAGTTGGAGTGTCACATTACCAATAAGACTGTTCGGTTGAAATGGTGAGAGTGGACGAGTCCACGGGAAACACTACCATGGTAGAGCTGGGCAAGGCCCATGGGATTCACTACTGTGGTAATTAACCACCAGGCCGAGCACCAATCCTTTGTGATTGAGGCATTATGTTCCATCACCAAACGATATTTTAGTATTTGATATATCCCTGTGTTACGAAGAGCGCTGATTCTAGTATAGCACTGAAGGGATTTGGGTAAGGGATTCGACATGATGAGTTTTGATTGGTCGATGTGGCTTTGAGTGCCAATGGGATGGTTGGAAGAAGGAGTTTGAGATATCACTTAAACTTGGGGATAGTGTAATGAATTCCGACCTACGTCATGATCTTAGGATCTTATGATGACATGTCAATATGGACTAGTGCTAATCACATGATGTGATACTCAACGGTACGATGAGGTGGTTGAGTTGGATCGATGATGAAGGATAGAAAAGTGTGATTGTAGGAAGAAAACGAGGAGTATCCCCGAGGTTCATTCTTCCCTACAACTACAAGAGATCACGCGCAAGGATGAAAGTTATATGCATACTTAGTATTGAACTTCAAGGGCGTGGAAGAAGAATTTGAAGACCTTCCCGTAGTACGAGAGTTTGCGGATGTGATTCCCAGAAGAATTACCAGGTGTGTCTCCTGAAACCAAGATGGAATTTACCATCGAACTAAAACCTAGAACTAAACTAGTGGAAAGAAAGCCTTATAGGATGTCGGTCCCTGAGTTAGAGGAGTTGAAAGTGAAATTGAAGGAGTTGTTGGACCTGGGACTTATATGTACAATTGTATCACCTTGGAGTGATCCTATTCATTTCATACGGAAGAAGGATGGGCCGTGGAAACTTTGCTTGACTACTATCGAGTATTCTGTGATGACCTCTAATATTTTCTTGGATGACGGAAGATCAAGACGTTACGCTTGATACTATAGTTTTGCAATAGAAAAAAAAATTAAGAGAAGCGGTCATAAAGCTATCGAGGATTCATTTCTTAGGGTATGTGATCTTCGGTGAAGGCATCATTGTGTATCCATCAAAGGTAGAGGCTATTGTGGAGTGGCCTACGCTCACAAATTACCCAGAAGTGCTTAGATTCATGGGTTTAGTGGGATATTATCGATGGTTCATTGAGGGTTCTTCGAAGATAGGAAATCCGATTACGGAATTGCATAAGAAGAACAATAAGTTTGTGTGGATCGTGAAATGCGAGGAAGCATTTCGAAGGCTCAAGGGGTTTTTGATGAAATATCCTACTAAAATTCCTTGGCATGGATGAGTAATTCTCGGTATGCACTGATGCATATAAGGAAGGCTTAGGTAGAGTCTCTATGCAAGAAGATCAAGTGATCACTTACATCTCGAGGAATTTAAGGAAGCAAGAAGAGAACCACACGATGTATGTTTTGGAGTTGTAAGTGATCATGCATGACCAGAGAGTGTGGAGACACTACCTGATTGGATGAAAATTCAAAATAAAAATGGACCACCATGGTTTACAACACTATTTACGCAAAATGACTTGAACGTGCGGCAAAGGAATTGGTAAGAACTGCTTATTGATTACGATTTTGAGATTTCCTACTTAAAAGGAATAATGAACAGAGTGGCAGACATGATGAGTCGGAGACCATGCGTATTTTCAATGATACCTCTTCAAATGAATCTATGTGAAAAGATTCTAACTACAACGCGACGCTGAATGGTATAAAGAGGCTAAGGAATTTTTTGGGAAAGACACCATGTGGGTACCAAAATTGAGGGATACACTGTGGATAATGATGAATATTTGACATATAATAACTGGATCTACGTACAACCCAACGACGAATTGAGAAGTTTTGATATTATGTTAAACTCATAGATCAATGTACATGGCTCATCTAGGAGTCATGAAGATAAGGACGGACCTTAATCCCTTGTTTATCTGGAAGGGTTAAAGGTGGAAATTCTTAACTATGTGGCGAGATGTCTAGAATTTCGGAAGGTGAAGGATGAACGTAGACACTTGACAAGAGTACTCAACCACACACATTTCTGGAATCGAAATGGGAGGTAATTTTGAGGGACTTTATTGTTGGGATTTTCATTAACGACAAGGAGGCACGACTCAATTTTCATGAAAGTTGACACTCTGATGAGGAGTTCACATTTTTTCCCTGTCCATATGATGCATCAGGGGCCAAGTATAGCTAGAGTTTATATCAAAAAGATTTTTAGGCTACCATAAATACCCAATGAATCTTGTTCAATAAGGGATTTGGTGTTTGCAAGATGAGTTGGATGAATTCCCAAGAGGCCTTGGGAAAACCGCTAAACTTTAGTACAAAATGTCCTTGAGATAGATAGGATGACTGAAGGAACGAACCAATTTGGGAAGGTTGTGTTTTGTATGTGTGTGTTGGACCAACATAAACGTTGGGAATAGTTCTAGATGCTAGTCGAGTTTGTGTGCAAAAACAACCATCAAGGCACAATTAGGATGAAGCCATTTGAGTTTCTTTATGGGTGACCATGTCAGATGCCTTTGAACTAGGATCAACTCGAGGATGGTGTCCCGGTAGGAGCAGAAGAGATCCAAGAAATGTAAGAACTAGCACACATGATACGAAAAGGGATTGTAAGAAGCACAAGAATGGCATAATGGTTTTGTCGATGCGCATCGTGTGACCATAATTATGAAGGGCCTAATGGCTAATCGTGCCTCATTCCTTGAGGCATTGTTGGATATTGATCTTATCTCTATGTGTGAATTTAGGTTAGTAATCATACGCATGTGATTGACTTGAGTTCTTGGTGGATGATTGGGCGCGGGTGATCTCACGACGTAGCCAATCCACTTTCTAGACCATCACATTTGAAATATACGATGTCGAACTATCGATCAGGTCAAGATCCAATGGGACGATTATAGTCCACACTCGACTACCTAGGAGGACACATATGATATGTGTAAACATTTTCCTTTTTGTTGATAACTAGACATTTATATATTGTCAGATACTTTATTTTTGCATTAAAGTATATTGTGAAACTTTGGGACGAAGTTTAAACCAAGAGGGGGTGTATGTAACATCCCAATATTCTGTGCACTTTTCATGTGACTTATTATTTGAGGACATTTGTGTGCAAGTGATCCGATTCATTATATGAGTGACTACTTCGCTTATGGATTTTGATGATGAGATTCTGATTTATGATGTTATGTTATGCTATCATCTATAGACACGTGCTATTGATTGATTTCTCTTGTGTGTGTAGGACGTTTGATAGGTTGAGGATGCCAACGACATCGATGGACCTCCTTGGAATCTGGATCGAGTTAGGGAGTGAATTGCTTATGGTTTGTGTGTTTTTGTTATTTCATATGTGGCATATGACTAATATAATATGTTGTTGTTAATGGATCATTGATATGTTGTTGATGGATGTAGGCTAACAATAGCTGGCTATTCAGACTCACATTTGGAGTAGAGGGGTCACAGAGGACAACCAGAGATATTGAGGGAGAGGTGTGGCAACAGTCCCGCCACATCCTACTAGAACTCCCGTCATGGCTCGAATTGTAGGTTAATGATTACCTCGTTCGATATATCCACGATGTCATGAGGGAAGACTGTGACAATCCCTCATGATGATTCTAATGGGTGTGCAATAAGGCAGGGTCCTTATTCCTTAGCAGCCCTTAGTCTCTAAAAAGATCACCTGACGGAGTATTGACTCCAGGGGTTTGACATCTACCAAATTCAGTCAAGAGGCAAGTGGCACCCTTGGAGCACATAATGAATATTGAAGGGAACATTGCACAAATAAAATGGAAAGAGGCTAGTGGCACCCTTGGAGCATGCAGTGTGTCCTGAAGGGTACGTCGCGGTTTCAACTCGGGTAAGTTAATAAACCTAGTACCTAGAAAACTATGCATCTTTAGGACTTGGTCGGCCTTAAAATAGATGATGGTATGAGTAAAGTTTAATAACTAATTTTTCCCTTAAAATTTATCGCCCAAGCTAGTGAAATCAAAACCTAGGTCTAAGAAATTCATTGGAACAAAGAAAAATTAAATAGACATGTAACAAGAAGGGGGTAAAGAAAATTCAAACATTACTTATTAAAGTAAAAATTATAATGGAGGATTAAATTATTAAAAGGGTAGATGGTTGTTTTTGTCTAAACTTGCTAATACTGAACTTAGTTAAAAAGAAAAAGGGGAAAATTAAAGAAAAAGGGAAATTAAAGAAAAGGGGAAACTTAAAGAAAAAGAGAAACTTAAAGAAAAGGGGAAACTTAAAGAAAAAGGGGAATGTATAACTTAGTAGGGAATCTAGCCTTTGGAAGTTTCTATTTGTGAAGTCAATTTGGCTTTAAGTAAGGCGTAAGTCATTTAGGAAATGTAAAGGAATAAAGGGACATCGAGGAGCATTTTTAGGAACACTTTTAGGTGGGTGAGGGAAATAGGAAAATTTAATTAATAAATAAATTGATTTTCGGGTGCAACTAAGGGATCGGGTGACATGTGTATGCGGGAGGTTTTTCCTAATTAAATTTAATAAAAATAATATGATGAGGGTTTGGAAAACTAATCACTAAGAAGACTCTATAAAAAGGATAACGAAGGAGGAGTATGGATCACGTCTGGTAGGCGTAAGGTTACGCTGTCGATATTTTTCTTGACTGGGTTTCCTTGTGGGAGTTGGGATGCCCAACTCAATTAGAGAGTGGTAGCTCGACCTTGCAAGGCGAGCTAGGAGATAGCTTTCTTTAGTTCATGTAGGTGGCCCCTTTGCGGCTTGGGGGTTCAGGAGGAAGAAGAGTACCCCTATCATTGGCTGGGAGGTATTGGTGAGGTATCAATGATTAGCAAGTGGGAGCGAGGAGGACTACCAGTGGCTGAAGATCATCAACAAGTCCATCCACCGGTTAAGGTATACAAGTTCAATTTCACATTTTTAAAGTAGTTAAATTTTGCATGTGGTTTTATATGTACACAGATGTGGCATTGGTTTCTGGTTCTGCACATGATTTTGAGGGTTCCTTTCCCCTTGTATTTTGTTGTTTGTAACTTTTTACCAGCTTGGGATTGAGTTCACCTGCTATTCTGGTTTTTTAGTTTAAGATCTCTGATATTTTTCTCCCCTTCCTCACCTTGTTCCTTGTGGTTTACTGGTGTTTTCTGATTGAATTGGATCTGAGATGCATGAAAAGGAACTCACCCCTTTTTGTTTAATTTTTTACCTCTAATTCATTTTTACACAGTAAATTAATCCATTCATTTCCTAGTATTTTTATGCCTTTAATCTCTATGTTTTTGGTTTATCCCTGACGTTATTTACCGTGCGTCGAGGCCTGGAAATTACTCCATGATTTACAGCTTTGCACGACATTTATCTGTTCTTCACCTTGTACAGTGAGTTCCATCTCCTTTCCTCCATGATTGTGTTACCTCTACTATGATGGGGGAAGGTGTAACATTACATCCTTGCCTTGCTCATAATTTTATGTTTTTATGTGCATTTATTTTATCCCCACAACCTTTCCTCACCATTAAATCCCTGCGATTATACTTTTCTGAGTACCTTATGTGTTGGAAAAAGGAAAAACAAAAACAAAACTCCTTTGGTCTTACCTTTCAACCCCACGCCTTCACACCAATGCCTATCATAATTACATCACTTCCCTATGTGGATTTATTATATTTTATCCCTGTTATTACCTTATCCCTTATGCCTCTGTGTTTTTTCCCTCCCAAATGGCATTTTACCAGAGTTCTCTTGTGATTTCATTCACACTATTGACCAGCGTTGGTGGGCATCCACTAGGAGTTCATTTTTTTTTTTCCATTTGATTATACAGATCACCAAATCACTTTTTATCTTCTTATGAAGAGGTTCGACGTCTTCATTCCAACACTGTTCTTACATATCTTTAAAAAATATGTGTTACCCTATGCATGAGAAGAAGATATAACTTTCATGTTTTCTTTAAAATCGCCCTTTAAGCTCAATGACCTTTATCCTTCCTCCAATAGTTTTCTCTCCCTCTGCTCAATGACTTGTGCATGTGATTTCTCCCTTCCGTCTCCAATAGGGGCTTGCAATTTCTGCGACTGGGTTTAACTTGTGGTCTCTTTTTGAAACTCAAAGAAACTCACTAAACGTTTCTCTGTGTAGGTTTGGGTAGTTATAACCCTACGAATTTCAATTTTGGCTCAGCGATCCCTTCCATCTATGTTCTGAGCTCATCAATGGTAGGTTTCCCTAAGTGTTTCCTCGTTTTATTATTTCCTTTCTTGTTTATGAAACTGCAAGTATCAGAGGATTCCATAATCCTTAACCCTGGGCGTTAATTGTCAACAAGATCTTGGTTGCATGCAACATTACCTTATTCCTTGCACCTGTAAATTTCCCCTTTCTTTATTCGTGATGACACTTGGCTACTTATTATATTGGTCAATCTTTCCAGGGTGCATTCCTTCCTAATGTTTCTCTTAGAATTTATAGGTTGAAGTTATGTTAGGCACTAAATGTTCACCCTTACCATTCTTTTATTTCGGCAATAAATTTACTCTTGTATTGTGTAATTGTTCGTTACTTTGGTTCTCTCTCTTTAACTGACCCTTAAAGAGAAAAAACTTATGCTATTATTAGTATGGTACCTTGCTGGCAATTTATTTTTATTCCTTGGCATTTAAATATTTTAAAGGTTGTCGAATGGATTAAATTAAGGTGTTAGGTTAAATGTCTAGGGATACCTTGTATCATTTATACATTGCTTCATGTCAATTAATTTCTTCTAAAGGAGACCTTAAGATGAATTATCTAAATCTCTTACACCATTAAGTTAGTTTAGGTTATAAAGGTTGATTGATTATTAATGGCATTCTCGCACGCCTTGAATCAGTAATATCCGAAGGACATATTACCTGACATTAGAAGATTGCGCTTATGGAATTCATGTAATGTATGATAATTATTGATTCTTAGACTTCTTGCACAATTGAATTTTAGGTAATTGTTTTCCTTCGACCAAGTTTTGATAGAACATTGGTCGTGTTTGACCATTTTTGGGAGTTCAACAGGTTGGTCGAAGATGGAGCATCCAGGTGGAGCTGAGATCACGGTATCTCACTCATTTTGCGAGTTGTTTGGGATTTTAGGGTTTATGTAATGGGTATGGTATGTTAGCCCATGGGTTTACCCATGTTTAGGCCCTTTTTTTAATGTATAAATAAGTAGCTAAGTGATGTAAGAAGCGTTGTGTGTGTATGTCTTTGTGCAAGAAAGACTAAGTTACAAGTCTATTGGCTTCGTGCAAGAATATGTAGAGATTTCTAAGTGCAAAGAACAATTTTTGGATTTTTGAGCATACTGTGTGTTGAAACTTGCAGAGCTAAGTGGAAGTAATTGTAAGAGGCTTTGTGCAGACAGATTGTGTAAGGCTTTGTGCGTTGACCTAATTCAGGGAAGGAGGATCTGGCGAGGTGCGCGCAGATATCCTGTCCTTTGCGGAGTTGGCTCCGTGGATTTGTGCAGAGGAGAAGAAGAATGTAGAAATCTTGAATACTAGTAAAGAAGAAGAATAGTTGGTGGACGTATCCCCACACTGGGGTGAACCATGTATATCCTGTGTTGATGTGCTTTGTGCAATGATGTTCATATTGTTTATGTATTTATCTGCTTAGTGCACTACTCTTGATGTATGATAGATATATCTATGGATGCTTAGTGCTTATGTATGATGAATTCTAGATCTGAGTTGATACTATGTGCTAAATAATTAGATGTGCTTAATCTTGAGTATTACCATGATGATCCGTAATAAGGGTTTAACTATCGATGTGAATAAGGTTTAATAAATAATGCATGTTATTGGATAAGTTATTTGTTAAGTGTTGTAATCACAGATCTGCGTCCCATCTCAGTTGTAGATGCCTGATTCATGCAACCCCCCTACCTCTACCTTGGGTGAGACTTCATCTGCTTTACATGTGTTTCTGAAAGGGCTAGTAGTTAGGTTTTGTTGTTGCATTGTTGAAGCATTGAACCCTGGTTCTATCCCTGTGCCAACAAATGGTTCCGTTGCTGGGACCTGAAACTATGATTGTTGGGAACTAAAGAAAGAAAAAGCTTTGTGTGTAAGGCCTCTTCCAACAAAGCCTTATAAATCATAAATTAAAATAGAGACATGCTAACTTAACCTTAAACCATTTCTTATACATCAAAGTAATCCACTACATAATCAACATATTAATATTTACGACAGATTATAATCGCTTTGATAACACAACAGAATAATGAATAATTTACATACCTCTAACTGATGCTACTGTTGTCCCCAACTCTGATGTCCCCAACGTTGCTTGATGCACTGCCCAAAACCGTCTAACCACCCAGCCAGCTAGGAACAAATCCTCTCTGGCTCCCTAGCTCCAGGATTCCTTTCCCTCGAGCCCAAAACTCCCAGCAACCGATGCTCCACTGTGACAGTCCACCAAACTCCAAACCAGAAAAATACAGTCCCTAATATAAAAATAATGCTTCCTTCCCCGAAAATCAAAAGTGTCTCTCTCGAATGCCTCTACCCCCTCATATCCTCCCCCATTCACCGCCTCCTCCCTTCATTCAATGCCACCCACCTTATCCCTCCATTTAATTCCAACCACCTTATCCCCTTCTCCTTAATGGTTCCCTCCTGTATTACGTTATGTTTTCTTCTAAAATAAATTAAAATTTATTAAACTTTAATTCGTTACCCAAACATTAAATGAGTTAATTAATATACATTAAATAATAAATAATTAAATAATATTATTAATAAATAATCATTATTTAATTAATACACCTTAGGACAGTTAATTAAACTTAATAACCCTTTAACAATTATTTAACTAGGGTTGTTACACTGTGCGTAGACCCCTAAGTTATAGACCCTAGTGCTAGGCATTGTTTTATTGGTCAATGTGGCTTCGGGTGCCAACAGGATGGTTGGAGGAAGGAGTTTGAGCTAACGCTTAAACCTAGGGATAGTGTAATGAATTTTGACCTACGTCATGATATTAGGATACTATGGAGACATGTAAATATGCACTAGTGGTAATCGCATGATGTGATACTCAACGGTAAGACAAGGCAGTTAAGTTGGATCAATGATGAAGGATAGAAAAGTGTCATTGTAGGACAAAAATGGGGAGTATCCTTGAGGTTCATTCTTCCCTACAGCTACAAGAGAGAATGCACACGGATGAAATTTATATGCATACTTAGCACTAAACTTCAAGGGCATGGCAGAAGAATTTGAAGACCTTCCCATAGTACGAGAGTTTGCAGACGTGATTCCCAGAAGAATTACCAGGTGTGCAGATCGAAGGCAAGATGGAATTTACCATCGAACTAAAGCCTAGAACTAAATGGGTGGCAATAAAGCCTTATAGGATGTCAACCCCAGAGTTAGAGGAGTTGAAAGTGAAATTGAAGGATTTGTTGAACCTAGGACTTATACGTCCAATTGTATCGCCTTGGAGTGATCATGTTAATTTGATATGGAAGAAGGATGGGTCGTGGAAAATCTCTTGACTACTGTCAAGTATTCTGTGATGAAATCTGATATTTTCTCAGATGATGGAAGATCAAGACGAACTTTTACGCTTGATATTATAGTGTCGCGATAGGAAAAAAAATTACAAGAAGCGATCGTAAAGCTATTGAGGATTCATTGCTTAGGGCATGTGATCTTCAGTGAAGGAATCGTTGTAGATCCAACAAAAGTAGAGGCTATTGTGGAGTGGCCTATGTTGATGAACAAACCAGAAGTGCGTAGCTTCATGGGTTTTGAGAGATATTATCGATGGTTCATTGAGGGTTCTTCAAAGATAACAAATCTGATTACGAAATTGAATAAGAAGAATAAGAAGTTTGTTTTATTCAAGAAATGAGCGGAATCATTTTGAAGGCTCAAGGATTTGTTGACAAAATCACCTACTAAAAGTCCCTAGCGTGGAACATGACTTCTCGGTATACACTGATGCATATAAGGAAGGCTTAGGCAGAGTCTCTATGCAATATTGTCAAGTGATCACTTACATATCGAGGAAGTTAAGAAAGCAAGAGGAGAAACACGTGACATAGGTTTTGGAGTTGTAAGTGATCATGTATGACTGGAGAGTGTGGAGACACTACCTGATTGGACATAAATTTGAACTAAAAATGGACCACCATGGTTTACAACACCTTTTATGCAAAATGACTTGAACACGCGGCAAAGGCGTTGATCAGAACTGATTATAGATTACAATTTTGAGATTTCCTACTTAAAAGGAACAATGAACAGAGTGGAAGACGCGTTGAGTCGGAGAACACATGTATTTTCAATGATACCTCTTCAAACGAATCTACGTGAAAATATTCTAAATACAACGTGAACCTGACTGGTATAAAGAGGGTAGGGAATTTTTCGGGAAATACACCATGTGGGTACCAAAATTAAGGGATACACTATGGAAAATGACAGATCTTTGAGATATAATAACTGGATTTACTTATAGACCAATGAAGAATTGATAAGTTTTGATCTTATGTGAAAATCATAGAGAAATGTACATGACTCATCCAGGAGAAAAGAAGATAAGGACAAACCTTAATCCCTTGTTTATCTGGAAGGGTTAAACGTGGAAATTTTCAACTACATGGCGATATGTCTAGAAGGTCAGCAGGTGAAGGATGTTGGATTACTTAGAGGGGGGGTGAATTAGTAATAGCATAATTATAATCCTTTTTCTTCAAATTTTATATCAATGTAGAGTTATTATCCAATAATGAGTAGTAAGAAATAAACAATCACGCACATACACAGTACACCAGTGTTTTACGTGGAAACCCAAATCGAGAGAAAACCATGAAATGTTTTTTCTTATATGTCTTGAAGAATTACATTCATTGGAAGCATCGACTTCCTTTGTTTTCCAACTGCAACTGGATGGAGGCTCCACCCCCTAGTTTCACAGGCTACAACCTGAGGGAATCTCCAACTCCCCAATTCTCTGGCTACAACTAGAAGGAGGCTACAACCCCCAATGTTCTCTAGCTACAACCGGAAGGTGGCTACAACCACCTATCCTTGCCCCGTCCTACCACCCTGAAGTAGAAGTAGAATGATGGAACTTTTGTCACACTATCACTGTGAGATATACCATTGTAAACCTGTACCAATTAATCTGAACCATGCATCAACCTATACCTCAACCTGTAATCAACCTATACCATAAACAAGTGCATCAACCATGCACTAACTTGTAATCAACCTGTACCATAAAAAAGTGCATCCAACCATGTACCAATTATGTACCAATCATGTGTCAACTACTCATCAACTACGATTCATCAATATGTACCAACATCATTGATGCAGGAGCATCCGCACCTCGTCGTGCGAGCCTGCACGGGAAGACGGAAAAGACTTCAAAGAGAAACGTCAGGGTCACGGTTGCGACTATTTTGAGAAGCGCCGCTGATTGAATAAAAGAATCCATATTTAGGCGTACTTATGTATCAATTGGGACCTGGAGCAGATAAGCTCTCGTCCTTGTACAACAGGAACACTTATTAGATTTGAATGCAGAAAGATTAGATTGAGTGCAGGTAGATAGGACCATTAAGTGTAGATTAGACAATTTAGCTTTTGAGAGGGAAAACGGGATAAAGACACCCTCCTTTGTATTATTGAAAAAAAGGAGGAAGGATTGTTAATATCTAGAATCAGTGTTAGCGTAGAGAAGGAGAAGGAAGAGCAAGCGGAGAACTGGTGAAGAATCCCCATGTACAGATAGTGAATTAATAAAAAGATTGATTCAGGTCATGGCTGTGATTATTCTCTGTGTCTTGTTAATATTATGCTGTTGCATGTTAGCTTCCTTTTATGCTTTCCTTCTATATGCTGCATATGTGATTTCATATCAATTTAGAAACCTAAGAGAGATATAAATGAGTTTCAATTGTTTCTCTGTTTGAGCCTGGAGATTCCTGCATCGAGTGCAGTCGAATTTTTCCGCATAGAGTGCATCGAAGAGGTCTCACAGTTAAACTCTCATTTCTATCAACCCGGAGTCAGTGGAGCTGGATCCTATTCACGGGTGTGATTATCCCTTGCGTGTTGGTGGGATTTTGTCTCTGCGTCTTGATTCTTAGCTATGTCCTCTTTTCCTATGCTGTATACCTGATCATGTGGAAGGGTAAGGAACTAGGTGCATGAATACTAAGTTCCATTCGTTCTCAAGCCAGCTAAGACGTTCTGCGGGGTGCAGTCGGGTGGAGTCCGGGATGAAGCAGTCGCAAGATTGGTCGAAGAGAGAGAGAAATCAGTTATGGTGATCATAGCAGGAAGGAATATTATAAAAGGATAAGATCTCAGAGAATCCTCAGAGCTCGGAGTGAAATCGAGACGGAGTATTTCGGAAGGGATAGCAGGGAAGAACTGGACCATTGAGCCGGAAGTCGCGACGACGAGAAGGTTTGCTTCCGATAGTTTTCCCTTATCAAGGAATCATAGGTCATTGACGGGACATGTGACCTCGGGCATCGCGACCTCGGGGCATCGGGTCTCAGGGAGTGGAAGGGCTGACGGCTGAGGTGCGAAGCCGCGAGGAGTGAGATCGCGGAAGTCGGCATTTCGGAGCTTTGGAGCCGGGTGCGAAAGGACAATTTCTCCGAGTGTCGAGGAGCGAAGGAAAGAGTCAACGTTGACTTTCCTCGGTCTCGGGGACTCGGGAAAGGAACGTTCGACGTCGGGACTCGCGATAAGAGAAATCCCGAACCTCTTCCCTAGGCAAGTTATCAAAGGGAAGTGTGTGTGTGAAGAGACTGTGGGTTGCGAGCTCCCGATAGGGGAGGGAAGAGCGCCAGCTCTTCGGGCCGTGAATCGTGAAGGTCCTGGTGAGCGACCGCGCTCGTTGAGGGGCGGGTAGGCACCAGTGTGGTATCAGAGCTAGTTTTTGGGGCTCTCTTCGTTAAGAAAGCGGGGGGAGGAGACATATTTGAAATGCCACCCAGGAGAGAAGGGCAGTCACCTGATCGGGAAGACAGGGATGCCCGAAGGAGAGGCAGGCGACCAGAGAATCCATCAGGGAACGCTGAGATGGAATGCCAGATACGAGATCTCAGGGCGAGACTCGAAGATATGGAGGCCGCTCAAAGGCGTGGAACCGAGGCGGGAGAGTTCAGCGATCCTGAGATCGAAGAGGAAGCTGGACACGACCAAGAAGAAGTCGCCGCAGAAGATGCCTCGACAGAGAGGTTGATAAAAGCTATTTCGAGGATGAGCTCGAAGACAAAGATGGACATTCCCGTCTATGAGGGAAGTCTGGACACAGAGGAGTT
>JASDQU010503328.1:65513-80989 GCA_032191745.1 Picea mariana | reverse complement strand
ATGAGTTGAAATTTCTAGCTAAGGAAACATCCCTGACTCATATCTTTCCTTATAAATTGAATATAATGAAATAGAAGGGTACCAATAACTCTATTACTATAAGTTAAATTCTGGGAACATATTAGTGCCAGAATAGTCAAATGGAATAGACATAGCCGAGTTGTATAAACTTAATATTTTCATTTTTAACAGTAAATTCAGTGCTCGAATTTAAGAGATGGACTCGCTATGATTCAACCTATCATTCTGAGTATTTTTGACGAGGATCACCAGTCAATAAATAGGAAAGTTTATTACATATTTTGACCCAATTTAAAATCAAACATGAATTAAATACATGTGCAAGTACTGGTGTTATTCCAACGATGGAAATATGACCTTGCGGTATACTTCAACAAAATATTACCGAACTCGAGATAGAACTAATTGTAACAAACTGGAAGAGGCCACGATATCCTTTGTATGTCTTAGAACCTATAGAGTTTAGCCTGAGAAATGATGGGTTTGAAACTTGAATACCTTTTTCACCAATGACAGGGGCGGTTATCCAAGACTTGTGCAGACTAAAGCCCTACAAAGAAAAGCAAACGTTGTAACTATTTACTTTTAGTTGAAGAAAAGTAATGAAAAATAGCAACATGATGACAAACGTTAACCACCAGTTTATTTTTCTTTTCCAGAGAGACACTCATATTTTCGATGCACAGTCTCAGATCCTTGTCTTGTTGCTTGCTATCTGGGTAGATGGTTGGACCGAGGGAGGAGGGTGCAACAAATATTTGATGGGTACCTCACATCAACAAGGCCCACCATTAGTGACTTATACCAACACTTTAAACTAATAAAGATAATAAAAAAGGAAATTGTTCCAACAACTAATGAAATTAAACAAAGTGAAATAGACGACAATATTAGTTTTCCTTAATACATAAACAGTATAAGTTGACTTGTTCGAAAGACACATTTTAAAACATTCCAAAATTGAATTTACAAAAAGTAAGGATGAATCAAGAATTAAACATAGAGAATGTCATAACCAGGCCCCAAGAGGTCACCTTGCAACTTACAGTACTACGAACACAGAGAAAATTATTGTTTGACTTTCATTCGACGGAATAAAAAATTCTTTGTAAAGTACACATACAACTATTAACTCAATGTTGCATACCATAAGGTAGTTCCAGAAACTGCATGTGAACATCTTATATGGATTTTGTAATTATACGAAGTAACAATTTACTGTAGGTTTTCTTGGTCAAGACTAGTTAAGGGTATGAGTATAATACCATCAGGTGGACTCACGCTTCACAAAGTAAAGAAAAAGGAGGTGATACACATAGGGTATACCAACAAATCTTACAAAACCTTATCTGGGCCCAACTCTGGTCTTGTTGTACAACTATCGTGAAGGAGTGTGAAGGAGAATGACTTTTGGGCATATTGCAACCCTAAACTAAAATTACCAGGGGAGATAAACTGGTAAGTCTCTGGAAATTTGAACCGAGGAGACCAAAAATAGAAATGCACGAATAATCCAAACCGATTTCAGAATAAGATTAACCCCGAAGGATATCAAGCATTAACATTAAGGGAGAAATGTAAATAAACTCTATGGTAAGATCTACAAAATGAAAAGGACCTTCACTGAAATAAATCTTTGAAAACTTTACTCCTTTTCTTAAGACACGATAGCCTAATAGAAACTTGCCAGTGAGATGGACCTTGTTGACTAGATTGTTGGGAAAATGACCTCCATAACGATTGCTACCCCAAACTAAAGTAAAAACACACAGATTCAATTTTTGGAGAGTTACAATGAAGAGGAAGGAGGTTGCCTAATCCTAAGTTGAGTATGAGCTATGAGAGTAAATGTCGAAGTATGGGGTTGGTTGGGCCATGTGCTAGGGAAAACTTGGAAAGAAAAGATTAGAGGAAGGATAGGTGGGAAGGTCATTGTAACCTGCATATATAGGACTTCCATTGATTACAGGAGCAGAGTCTTAACTTCTCTAACAAGCATATCCCCTGCCCTTAATAAACAAAAATACACATTTAATGGTCATCTCTTTCGAGAAGCGACTAATCGGGTATAGTTGGGGGTTAACTGTTTCATCTCACTTAGACTATTGTCGTTGTCTTGGGTTGTTAGGATAATACTTAGTTAATACTCAGTCGAATAGATTTGTTACACAAGAATTCCTTACCCAAACTATGTTAAGCTTAGTGTTTAGAAGAACTATAACCACAAAGAATTTACAAGGAGAGTCCATTTAACGACCTAGTGCATTATTGACTTGTATTAAGCCATGTACATTATATTGTTTTGGGTATAACTCTCGATGATTCTTCCCTTTGGTGGATATCTCCTTTTAGACCAAAGGATGTAGCCTTGCATGCCAACATATGAAATTATGTGTTAAGGGGGACTTAGGACCACTAGTCCTAGGTATATGTATTTAAAACCAGTATATAAATAAATATAGTTTAAGTATGTGTTGAAGAAAAGTGTTAGGACTACTAGAGGATCCCCCTTATTAGGTTTTGTGTTTAATTTGAATCTGGTATAGGTTTTTCATCGTATGGTAGATGGAATTTAGATCCAGAATTAGGATGATCATTACCACTTCTTTGTTATGAACTTATTAAGCTAAATTGAGTTTGGTACCCCATAGAAAAAAAATTATGTCAATTTTGAGGTATATTACATCTGTAATTAAATTTGGGCTTAACGTCTTTCATTCTGTTAATATCGTTTTCTGTGTGTGGGAAATACCATTTGATGCTTCGTATTCGACATATAATATTAACTCTATATTTAAAACTTCGGGAAATGCATTCTCTTCATCATAGATAGTCAATCAATGTTTTGAACTTTGATAAATGTATTCGGCATATAGCATTTAACTCCGTGTTTAAAGTTTTGAGCAATGCATTCTCTTCGGCATGTAATATTTAAATCGATACTCTCAATTGATTACTGCATTAGACATACACATACCACACGAACCCTTGCAGTTCAGATTTGTAATTTTTGATGTGTTATTATTATTTGTTTGTGTATTTCCTGAAAGGTTTGATTTAGAAGGTTTGGTTACCAATCTAATGATGGGACCCCTATTGTTGTTAGGGTACCCATAAGGAAGTCTTTGGTCCACTTCTCCCTTCGGTCTGGGGACGTTTTCTCAACAATAATGAGAATGGAAGAAGGACATAAGTTTTTCCCTAATTTGCAAGTTAAGTGAATTTTATTTATAATTTTATTTCTTAATTCACTCTAGTAATTATGTGGCATACTCATTTAAATTTTGTTGTACAATTTCTAATTAGGAATTTATGATTTCCTTGAAGGAACTTCGACCTCCAAAATCCCTAGATTTAGGACCACGTCATGCACAAGGAAAGGTATTTGGGTTTCATTTTTCTCCTCCTAAGAGTGTACTCTTGGTTTTTAAGGGAATGATACGATCATGTTCTAGAATGCTATCATTGTGGAAAAATTCATTTAGGGTCATATAGATGGGTGATTCTTTATCTCTGTAACTGTTATAGAACGAACAAGAAAGCAAAACCCCCTTTTATAAGATTTTGTTTTTTCATAGTTATGAATCCTAGCATTGCAGAGTTTGGTTACTTATCTAACTTACTGGACCGATTATGTATTTTAATTTAAAGAGTCTTTGTTCTCGAGTTATTGTATGTCAATGGAGGACCTTGTTGGGTGGAATAATTGGACTGTACAATTGTACACAGTTAGAATAGTTATAATAATGAAAAATTTTCTCCATTTCTCACGTGTCCAAGCACTGATAACCTGCCTGTATGAATAGTTACATGTGGAAATAGTTATGTTGCATTTGTTACAACAACTATATATACATATATTTATATATCTATGCATATATGGATAATTATTCTAAGTTTTCGTTTGGAATTTATTCTTTTTGGTATACTTAACTATCAAAATAATTTTGAGTATTTACCCTACAACCATATATATATATATATATCAAATCTCAAGTTTACTTCAAAAATATCCTTTAACATTTGTACAATTTAATATTACTTGGGAAATAAAACTGAATATCTATGTGTAAATACTTCACATGTTTGATAGGAAATTTAAGTAGCACTAGAATTCTAATTCCATTTGACATACAAGTTTCTACTAGATACCTACCACAATTGATTCACTATGGTTTCATCATTGAATTTTTTAACTAAAATCATACTGTAATTATAATAGATAATATATAGCGACTTCAGTACTTATTTTGTTAACACACTCATACTATACCTAAGCAGTTAACATCCAATAGCCTTGTTAATTTATTTCATAAGAGAATCAACTTCCAAGGTTCATCCTACGAATCATTTCATTTCACTTAGCCATCATACAGTAAAATAATTCAACAAACAATAGATATGAGTACTTATCTGAAAAAAAGATGGGACACCAAAAGGAATAACCAAGTTCCTCCCAACCATAGAATGGAACAACAATTCTACTTTCTCTCTTCACCCCCTAGCCTGACCATGAACCCATGAGGGTGAACTCTAGAACTCCTCCTCATCAATAGTCCTTCAGTTTTCAACAAACTTCTCCTTGCCTCACACTCAGAAAACAATGTTCATAACAACAAGAGAGAATTATTTCCCCAACATACTAGGCAATGTTCTACCTCCTCCAATATGCTATATTTATCCAAAAGTATTTGTGCCTAGGTCTTTTCCCCTTCGGAATTTTCGCAGATTTCCAAATTCCTAATTTTCAGGGGCTGTCAATGGCCAAATTCCTGATTTTCCACTTGTAACATTCATCCCTGAGGTAGTTTCAACATGTTTCCCACTCATGGAGTCATGGTCAACTGATTTCAACCTGGATGTTCCATTTGTCCATCCACAATAAATATAAAAATAGTTGTTTCTTACAAGTTTCATAGTCAAAAAGTTGGTTGGGTCAAATCATATCTTTTCCCAATAGTCATAATCATAATTTACAGTTAATTAAATTCGAAATTTGGAATTTCCATAAATGGAAATAATTTTCCAAATTTTGAATTTACCAAAAACAGAAATAAATTCCTAAGTATTTTCAGAACTCAAAATAATTAATTTTAGGGGATGTTACATATACATCTCTAATCAGTTTCATTTGAATTTTAGAATGCTTAAGATTGTTTTCATCACCTAAGTGCTCTTCAATAACTGAATTTAAGTACTTATTAGAGCAAGAGTCAGAAGAATATGAACAATCACCTTGACCCAACATCAAATCTTCTTCCACGACAGTCGAGGGATGAGTATACAATGATTCAGAGGAAAAACCAATTTGATTTTTAGTAAGAACCTTTTCAATAGGTTCTACCTCCCTTGTTCCTTGAAAATTATCTGATGGATTCCTCTGATCCTGCGAACAAAATTCTTCTTGCAATTGAGTGATAGGATTTGTAACCAATTCATCATTCGCGATTGAATATGACTGGATGAAAGGGATGCAAGAATTATAGAGAAGATTTAGTACAAATGACATGTCATCGAGATTAAATTTATAGAGAACATGATGGATTCTTGCTGAAAATCCTTCTGGAGATGAATTGTCATTTATTAGTAAAGTCTAAAATTCTTCACATAATTGATTGTAATCATAGTTTTCAAAAGAATATAAGAATTCATCTACAAATTGAAACCAATCAATAATTTGATATGATGGAAAAGACTCAAACCAATGTTTAATTCGACCCCTGCAATTAAAAGCGAACAATCTGCATAAAACATGTAAATCAGAAATATCATGCTTGATGCATTTACACCAAAACTTGTTAAGATGGTCTTTTGTAGACACATTCCCCCCACCAGCAAAGGTGAGTTTGGACAAACGATAGATTGTCTCATTGGGAATATCACGTAATGAGAAGTGGAAAGCATGTTCCAACACAATGATTTGGGGAGCCATGGGGAATTAAAAACATTTGAAATTAAGGCTCCCGCAAGGACAACTTGTTAGTATAGCCTGCTTTCTAGTGCATTTCAAGATGACACAAAACAAGAATTTATAAATTTGGAATTATGACCAGCTAAGGGGTAAAACATTTGATCACTAAATTTACCTCGTCCCTCCTTCTAGCACCATTTGTTGACGGGCGTAAGTGACACACCTTCAACTGAAAGGCGAAATCCGGACCGAGGTTGTCTTAAAAACCCAAGCCATTTGTAATGAAATAACCAGACAGGTTTAATGGCTCCATTGGCCAACTAAAGTCCTAAAAACAGTAAAAAAAAAAAACTAATATAAAGCTATCATTCTAACAAATGATATATTACTTACTATTTTTTATTAAAAATAAACATGAATATACAAATAAATATAAACAATCTATATACAGTTTACAAGGTTTACTTGAAATCTTGTGAAAATGAATGTTCATAGTAATGTTTCAAAATAAGATAAAGTAAGAATATAAATATTTTTTGTTTTTTGTTTTAATGTTTAAAGATTTTAAAGTAATGAATACTAAGAAAGTACAATTGAAACAATGACACAGAAACAATCAAATATAATTAATGCAATCATCGTCTCATTCATATATAAACAAATCTGAATAAAAGAAAGCAATGCACCTACTAACCTCTCAATGATCAACAGTACTAAGATAAATCCATCTCTCTGTATTTGTATGGCCTCCTCTTAACCTGTGTCAAGTGTGAAGCTATGACAAAAGTAAGAATAATACTTCCTGAAGAAATTCAAGGAAGCGTTTCATATTCCGGAGCGAGTTTATAACGATAGAAAAACAAATAATTATATATCTTGTGACCTTGAAATGTCCAATAACTTAAAATGAAAGAAATTCCAATTCTCAAGAATGGTGTTACCAACTATATAGCATTAGATGTAAACTCAAAATACTTGAATAGATGATCAGTCACAAATATAAACTAAACCAAAAGATAATGAAAAACATAAAGAAAAGCATGATATACAATATTATGTTCAAAACTGACTAAATCTAGTTCGACACAAATAACATTTCACATCAAGAAATTACATGAGAAGACAATGAAAAAACACTGCAAAGTCTACACAGGATGAAAGCCAAAGAGTAAATTGATTTCTCATATAGTTTCAACAAAATATGTTTATCATATGGTCCATGAAGAACTTTTGGGATAATAGACTCTTCATGGAATATTCCATATATAAAAAGTACGCAAAACAAAAATAAAATGCTAGAAATGCCAGATGAACAACAATATAACCATAATAACACCACAATAACACTGAAATGATAACACAATAACCCCCAAAAGAGCACTTTGATTACTGAGAGCAATGTTCACGGTCCTCTTCGAGGGGGCAACCTCTAGTTGAGTAGATCTCTATTACAATAATATCCAAGCTAAGGATCTCATACCCTCAACTCCTATTTATACTAAATATGTCTATCAATAGAACCATCTAGAGGAAGATCCTTATGGAAGCAGAAGCTTCTATTAGGTCTTCTTACATTCGACTTATTCTACTTTATTCCAAGGCCTTATTAATATTGACCTTTATTACATCGGATTACATTGTTCTACCTATGTGAGGGGTTAGGTCCCTCACATGTCCTCCCCCTTAAAAATAACCTTGTCCTTAAGGCTTGAGATGTGGAAATTGTTGCAGAATCATAGCTGGTTCCCAAGTAGCATCTGTTGGAGTTGTATCTTTCCACTAGACTAACACTTCCTTGATGGTTCGCTGACGCAGGCGATGCTCACACTGGTCCAAAACTGCTTGTGGTTGTAGCCAAATGGAATATTCTTCGTCCAACTCGGGAAGGTTGGTTTGAGTTTGGCACTTAGTTTCAATCACCTTCTTCAACCATGAAACATGAAAAATAGGATGTAGCTTAGAATGACTGGGCAAAGATAACTGATAGGCCACATGTCCCACATGCTTGAGAACTGTATAAGGACCATAAAATTTGGGCACCATCTTCTAACAATAGTCTGCCTTGAGAGAAGTTTTCTTATAAGGTTGTAGTTGAAGAAACACCTGATCCCCTTCTACAAAATGATGTTCAGAGAAACCTTGATCTTCTTGTTGTGTCATGCGATTCTGGGCCATGACCAAATTCTCTTTGAGGGTATGGAGAATAGCCTCTCGAAATGTAAGCACTTGGTAAACCACCTGGACCTTCGAGACACCTGGTAAATATGTGAGAACTGACGGTGTCTTGTATCCATATACCTCTTCAAAAGGAGTCATGCGGGTAGTTGTATGGTATGAAGTGTTGTACCACCATTTAGCTAGGGGTAACCATTGAGCCCACTATTTTTTATTTTCTGATGCAAAGCACATCAAATATGTTTCCAAAAACTTGTTGACAACTTTCGTTTGACCATCCACCTTGGGATGATAAGCTGTGTTGAGATGCAATTGGGTGCATTGTAGCTTGAACAGTTCTTGCCAAAAATTACTGGTGAAAGTTGGGTTGTGATCAGAAGCAATAGAATGTGGCATGCCATGAAGCTTGAAGACCTGATCCATGAAAAGTTGAGCCACTATGGATGTTGTAAATGGGTGTTGAAGAGCACAGAAATGAGCATACCTAGAAAGGTGCTCAACTACCACCATGATGACTAATTTATTACCCGATTTAGGTAATCCTGTAATAAAATCAATAGAGATATCTCTCCAAATAGCAGGTGGAATTGAAAGAAGTTGTAGTGTGCCAAGATATTTGAGTGTTTCTCCCTTGTTGCATTGACATACATCACATTCGGCCACAAAATTACGAATGTCTTGTTTCATACCATCTCAGAAAAAAGAACGTTTGACCCTGTCATAAGTTTTGGTAAACCCGGAGTTCCCAGTTGTGGGTGTAGCATGAAGCTCTGAAAGCATCGTGGATTTAAGTTTTGACTGTTTACTTAAATACAAATGACCTTTGTATCGAAGCTCATCATGGACCCAAGAGTACCCTAGGGAAATAAGAGAATTGGACTGCAATTGTTGTATTAGAGGCGAACTTTTGGGATCATGTAGTCATTCCTGGCGAACAACTTCGAGCCAATCTGGTACAATGAAGCAGAGAGAAAAAAGTGAGCCTTCATCTTCATATTTTCAGGAAATTGCATCCGCCACCACATTTTCTTTTCCTTTCTTGTAAATGATCTCATAATCATATCCAAAGATCTTAGTTACCCATTTTTGTTTCTGTGGGGAGGAAATGTGTTGTTCTAGAAAATACTTGAGGCTTTGATGATCTGTCTTAATTTGCAATCATTTCCTCAATAGATAAGGGAACCACAAATCAACGACATACAGAATAGCCAACATTTCCTTTTCATATATTGATTTTTGCAAATTTCATTCAGACAATTGTTTGCTGGTAAATGTCAAAGGCTGACCCTCTTGCATAAGGACAATGCCAATACCTTTCACTAGAGCATCACATTCTAGGACAAAGATCTTTATGAAATCAGGAAGGGCTAGAACTAGAGTGGTGCACATGGCCATCTTCAAGGTTTGAAAAGCCTGAGCAGTTTTTTTAGTCCAAGTGAAAGAATTCTCTTTAAGGAGTGTGGTGCGAGGTGCTGCAATATTTCTATAATTCTTAAAAAACTTGTGATAATAACCTGTTAAACCCATAAATCCTCGCAAGATTTTGAGAGCCTTTAGGTGAGGCCATTCTTGCATAGATTCAATATTTTTAGGATCCACCTTGACGTAATTCTTCCCAACAAGATGACCCAAGTACTCAACTTCTAAGGCACCAAAATCACATTTAGATTGTTTCAGGAAAAGTTGGTGTTGAGTGAGTAGTTGGAGAACGCGGTCCACATGAGCAAGATGGTCTGTCCATGTTTTTATATAAATGAGGATATCATCAAAGAAAACTAATACAAAATGATGGAGAAAAGGGTGAAAGACATGATTCATGAGGATTTGGAAGGTGGAGGGGAAATTACACAAGCCAAAGAGCATGACCAAAAATTCATAGTGGCCCTCATGATTTCTAAAGGAAATCTTAGGAATGCTTTCCTCTTTCATACAGATCTGGTGGTAGCCAGAATGAAGATCAAGTTTGGTAAATAATTGGGTGCCACTGAATTCATCCAAGAGGTCATCAATGACAGGAATGAGAAATTTGTCTTTAATGGTGAGTTTGTTGAGGGCGCAGAAGTTAGGACACATGCACTAAAAATCTTCTTTCTTTAGAACCATGAACACAGGAGAAGAGTAGGAGCTCGTGCTATGGTGAATAACGCTTGCGTTAAGCAATTCTTGAACCATTTTCTCTATTTAATTTTTTTTGGAAAAGGGGTGACGATAGGGATGTATATTGGGAGGGAGGCTTCCACGGATAAGGGGAATGGAATGATAATGAACACCATGGGAAGGTGGGAGTCCCTAGGCAGTGGAAAATACCACTTGATGTTTAGAGAGGATGGATTGGAGGTCTCGCGGCACAAAGGGTGTCTTAGTTTCCTGTATGGCATGGAGTTGGGAAATAACGATAGAATGACATTTTTTTAGCATCTTTTCTATGCGATGGGAACTAATGATCTCTGGTGAACTGGTGGTGATGACTTGGAACTTATATTTTTGACCCTCCTGGTCGAATTGCATGGTTAATTCCTTGAAATCCATGAGAATGGGACCCAAATTCCTTAGCCAGTCTTCACCTAACACAATGTCACAACCATCCATGTCAATAGCAAACATATGATATTTCAGGTGGTAGTCACCAATTTGGAGACACACATTGTCACAACACCCTCCACATTTCATGGAGCCACCATTGGAAATCATTATTTGGAAATTATTGACTGCATGGATATAACAATGAGTTTCTTTGAAAATGCAGAGATGAATAAAATTATGGGTGTTGCCACTATCAACCTGAATGATGAACTTCCTATGCTTGATGTAACCAATTAGCTTGAGGGTTTGGGGAGCAGAGAATCTAGTGAGAGAATTTAGGGAAATGACCATTTCTACTTCGGGAGGGTCTGAGGGAGGGGTTATGTCCATGGTTTCAGTTGAATCAAACACAAGGGGAGTTTCAACATCATCTTTTGACACATCCTCTGATATGGCCGTAAAAATATATTGTTCCTTCCACTTGTGGCCCAAAAAATATTTGTCATCACAGTTATAAAAAAGGCCTTTAAATTCTCATTCAACGATTTTAGCCTTGGTCAATTTTTGGATCTTTAGTGGAGCAAAGGGAGTAGTGGGATTTACTGGTTTAGTGTGACAAATAAAGGAGGGTTTCTGGTTTTGAGAAAATAAAACTTTTTGTGCTTCTTTATCTCTTTTAGTAGCCTCCACCCAACTCTGAGGCCAAGACATGAGGACATGGGCACGAATCTCATCCTTGAGGCCATTTATAGAACATTCTCGAAAAAAGGCATCAGACGTGCCCTCTGTCCGAAAAGTCAGGCATTCAAAAGAAGCTATAAGGTCTTCCATTGTTCCGAATTGCTTCAAATTTATCAAACATCCTAAATGGTTGTTGTCAGTGTCAAAATGTTCATAAATCTCTACCACAAAGTGTGTCCAAGAAATATACCCTTGACGGGAAGTTTTTCTCCATTACCAACATTGCCAACATTCTTGATCTAGATGGATAACACCATACTGGAGTTTGGCCAAGTCGTATGTAATGTTGTATAAAGAGAAATAATGTTCCATTTGGGTTACCCACCCAGTGGGATCCAAGCCATCAAATTTGGTCACATCCACTCGTGGAAGGCGTAGGTCACGCTGAAAGTGATGGGGCTGAGAATTATGGGAATCGGAGCAAGTTTCATCTTCGATATGTGGAGGTGGGTCAGATAAAGGGTTATCTGCAGGGATATGCATCTTGGTGCAGATCATCGAAATGAGAGATTCAATTTGGGTAGTCATGTCTTGTTTGAGTTCCTCAATTGAGGCAACGATGGAGGACTGCATGGCTGTATTGATGGAAGCAACATTGGCACTAAGTTGCTTCACTTCTTTTTGGGTCTCTACGAAACTAGATTGCAAGGTATTGAGGTGAACTTCCAAGTCTTGGCTATGGGTATGGGCCATGATGACGAGGGAACCAAAACGGGGAGGGTGGGGTCAAAAAATATGATGAAAAATGATATGTATGAATGTGATAAGAGTGAAGAGATAAATCTAATGGAATAGGTCTCAAATAATGGTGAAAAAATTTCCAGAACTTTTTTTTTTTTTTACGCCTGTAGAATTATGCTCTGGTCTGAAGAATTCTACAGTGATGAAATACCCAAATTCTTAACCAGGAAGAAATGTGTAGTGATTTGGAAACCCGAACATAGTTGCATGAAAATAGATCTTCCTGAGTGTTGTTCTTAGTAGCACTATAGCAGTCAGGCAACCGATCATTTTATCTAAAGAGGGCTTCAGGAAATCTAGGTCGATCAATACACAGGTGTTGTCTAATGCACTACCACTCAAAGGGGTACCAACAGGGGTTAAGAGCCACTTTTATTTCCTACATGTATGAATCCCTCAATTGTAAGTTTATGCATGTAACGACAGATCTGTGTGGCTTAAAGATGCTGGAATATGTCTCTACCCTGAAAAAAAAATCAACCCACAATTTTTTGCCAAGGGAAGTGCTCTGATACCACTTGTAATATTCTAGATATAAAAAGTATGCACAACATAAATAAAATGCTAGAAATGGCAGATGAACAACAATATAACCATAATAACACAACAATAATACTGAAATGATAACATAATAACACCAGAAAGAGCACTTTGATTATTGAGAGCAATGTTCATGGGCCTCTTCGAGGGGGAAACCTGTAGTCGAACAGAGCTCTATTACAATGATATCCAAGCTAGGGTTCTCATACCCTCGACTCCTATTTATACTAAATATTTTTCTCAATAGAACCATCTAGAGGAAGATCCTTCTAGAAGCAAAAGATTTTATTAGGTCTTCTTACATTCGACTTATTCTACTTTATTGTAAGGTCTTATTAATATTGACATTTATTACATCAGAATACATTTTTCTATCTATGTGAGGGGGTTAGGTCCCTAACACTTAAAGATTGAAAAAAATTAATATGTAAATGATAACAATTAGCCATGTATTGATAAAACAGACTAAAATTAATTTAAATCAATGCATAATCAATTATTCAAAGAATATGAAGATATTATAATGAGAATAAAAAAAAATTACTCACAGGACAAAAGCCACTAAGCAACCTGGAATTCCATATTCTTCTTTGAAAATACTTGTCCATTCTCCCAAAGATTCCAACCATCTGTTACTCCATTTAAAAATAAAAAATGTTTACAAAATAAAAAGGATAAAAATCCTCCTCTCAATTTCTTGGATCCCTACGGCTCTGAACTTTCTCATATATTTATACAATGAATGAACATTCTCGACATCACTAATAATTTTTGCCACTTGAAACTTGCCTCATAAAGAGACAGAAATATCTCTAAAATCATGCATTTGTTTGGGAGAATTCCCTCATGTAAGCTAAATGGGTCCATTTTGGAGATGAGTTTCCAACCATTTCTTCATATTCCTCATGTTTTGGATGCAATTAGTCCCACAAAATCATTTATCTGTTCTTGACGCATTTCCAAGTTTTATCTATTGTTACTCATAAATTTATTTGCAGCAATCCAATATTATTTTTGGATCAATCATATTGAACATATTTAGATAATAAAATCAAGCCATGATTATATCCGTACCAAATAACTGATAATAGAAACATGTGAAGAAAAAAGAAACTTAAATTAATAACCTAAAAATTGTGAATAAAACAAAATCTAGAACAATAAAATAAAAAAATGAATTTAAACTAACTATAATTTCTGAACAAACATTGTTTATATTTTCCTTTCACATATGATCTTAAAATTCTAGAAGCTTCAAGTTGAGGGAGAGGAGAAGAATATTAATTTTGGGTTTTCACAAAATCAATTATTTATTTATTTATTTATTTTGAAATGAGATGCAAACTAACAAAAAGTTTAATTAATTAAACCTACCAAATGATTTTGTGAAAATGATTGTTAATGAGCAAAACGAAAACATAATCATAATTTAAATGAAAGTGAAAGTTGATAAAAATTAAGGTTTTCGTTTAAATTAAGATTTCTATTTTCGTCTCTCCCTCATTCAAATTTGATGAAATGTGAACAAATGTCATACAAAAGATGTGTCCTAATAAAAAATCTCAAATTATGAAGCTCGTCCATCAACATTAAAACTTTGTAGAAAGAAAAATGAAACGACATTTAAATTTCATGAAATTCAAACCAAACAAAAGAAAAGAATATAAAATGAAACCAACCTCGAAACAAATAAAACCAATACCAATTCAATAAATCCAAAGGGAAACAAACGAAGAATCCAAGTAAAATTTTGAGGGACCTTAGATTTTGATTAAAGAAAAACAAGGGGTTTGTTGGGGCCCAACAAATGGCGACTTACTGGGTGAAGAAGTTATCTCTAATCTATTAAAATTTCATCGCAGGGAAGAAGAATAAGACTTGAATATAATTTTAAGCTTCTTTGAAAAAAATCCACTTTAATATTACACAATGTTAAGACTAGCTTAGATTTATAGATAAATATCAGAAAAAAAGAAAATAATTCTTTTACAAAGGATAATAACCTTAATTTGTGTTTTAATAAAAGAGTCACGATGTTTATAAAATGACTTCAATACCATTGACATAGCCACTACTGCTAGCAGGCGTCCATATCCTCAACATGGATGTCATTTAACCCATTCAAATGCTTTAATCCCATCCAATAGTTGTATCCACATGATCTACACTTCCATAAAAGTTAATTTAAGAGCATATAATTGCTACCTCTCAACCCGACATTACTTCACTGCCATCAGGCCTCTTCAATACCCCGACGAAGTTGTCTTGGTATCATGTGTGCATTTACCCTCTACTAGTGAGTCTGTTCCGTACCCCAACGGGTTTACACACACTTCCCACACTTAAGTGATTCCAACCCTCTTATGCCACTTTTAAATAATAATACAATTATAGATTTATTAATGTCAAAGAGAGCGGGGTAATATTAGAGGTTAACTGCAATATAGGTGAACAATTGATCATTTATTTATTATTTGCTTTCAAAACTGGAAGTTTTATCATGGTTTAGAGATTTTAGATTTCATTTAAGAAATCATGTAGAGAATGGGGGATAGTTGAAAAGTGATTCCTTAAGAATATGGATGGCGTAAAAAGTCTAAGGATAATTGAAATTCACAAAGATGTTGACACATCTCAGGGGCAATACTCTGACAAACACCATTTAGGATTTCATAGTACTCAACTCACTTACAAATCAATTATTTGAGTTGGACCTTAACATCAGAAATTGTTTGAACTGTTTCAAATTTCTTTCAAAAAAATAAGACCTGAAAGGAATGCTTCATTCGACAATCTCTCTTTGATCAGAAAAAAAATTATTCAA
>JASDQU010503328.1:50301-65493 GCA_032191745.1 Picea mariana | reverse complement strand
CTTATGCCACTTTTAAATAATAATACAATTATAGATTTATTGATGTCAAAGAGAGTGGGGTAATATTAGAGGTTAACTGCAATATAGGTGAACAATTGATCATTTATTTATTATTTGCTTTCAAAACTGGAAGTTTTATCATGGTTTAGAGATTTTAGATTTCATTTAAGAAATCATGTAGAGAATGGGGGATAGTTGAAAAGTGATTCCTTAAGAATATGGATGGTGTAAAAAGTCTAAGGATAATTGTAATTCACAAAGATGTTGACACATCTCAGGGGCAATACTCTGACAAACACCATTTAGGATTTTATAGTACTCAACTCACTTACAAATCAATTATTTGAGTTGGACCTTAACATCAGAAATTGTTTGAACTGTTTCAAATTTCTTTCAAAAAAATAAGTCCTGAAAGGAATGCTTCATTCGACAATCTCTCTTTGATTAGAAATATAATTATTCAAAAAGACAAACAAGAAGAAGGTTCAATCAAAGAAAGAAAAAAAAAACAAACAAACACACAACAAACAGAATTAGATTTTATTAATGGGATTCAAAAATAAGAAGTGTATCAAAACAAATAAGATTGAAATAGAAAAACCACACTTTGAGAAACAATTTTAGCGAGATATAAACCCGAGCTTTGGTATCTACTAGCATCCCACTATAAAATAAAGGAAGAACTAAATCATATAAAATCTCATGTGCAAGCAAGTTCTTTTCTTAAGATAGTGATGCATAAGATGTTACTTTGACCAAGCATTATTATTAAAAATAAAAGAGACTAAAAGAAAATAGAAAAATACTCACTAATATGAGTGAAGTCCTACTCGTGGCACCTTGGGTCAGGGTTGAATTGATAGATCAAATGTACTTATCTCTTTACTTTCCATTTAAAATTTTCATGATGAAACTACGTTTTTGAAAAGAAATATTCAACGAAAAGAAAAGATAAAAAGATTTAAAGTGGAATTCCCTAACAAAATTCATATTATGGTTCTCTTGGTGTGCCTACTTGTGTTCATAACTACATTATTAAAAAGAGAATTACTAAGAAATAAAACTAAAGGAAACCTACTCTAAACTACTAAATAGATCAAGACTCTAAGTAAAATTGTATTTCCATGGTAGCCATAAGAGCATCTCCAATCCTATAAGGCATACAAAATAAAAAATCAGAATAAAAAAATGTAGTATTTGCATATACAAAAGAGATATGGCATGCTTACCTCTTATATATTCCTTTAAAAAAAAAGCAAGCACGACATTACCATTTTTTTGAAACTTCTTGATGTATGAATCCTCCAACCATTCTACAATCTTGTTGTGATATGGGTCATAATGGCATGGAAGAGTGTAAGTAAGCTTGGAAAACTTGTCAATATTATGGGGACTTGACATAACCATCAGCCAAGGCCGAAGTGCCCCATCCTCTTGACAATTCTCTAATTGTTCATCCATTTATTCACATGTAGGATCTAAAAAAATCATGCCATGCTTACTTCCTAGATATTTAGGTAGAAACAAAGAAAGCACAACTTTATCTTTATTATGAATATTTTTTAGATGCGAATCTTCAAGCCATTCTAAGATCATGTCATAAAAATTAGGGTGCAAACTATGACTTAGATGAAATTGATATATCAATGGGGAACACATCATAAAAGGATTCATGACATCAATTAGATTATTGGTTTGAAAGCGTCCTTTGATGGGAGTGATCGTTTCAAAATCTGAAGCATAAACATTAAAATTTGAACTAATCAAAGAAAAAATATGCAATGCAAAATATTTGATCTCCATAAGAATGAGTGCATTGTCTTTTTCAACAATAAATCATGTAAAATCATCTTGCAACATGTCATTTTTCCATGCGGGTGATGAAAGCGAAAGAGAATCAAATACGACCTCATAAATGTTATGTTTGGAATTGATTTCACCAAATTTTGGCATATCAAAAACATTTGATTGTGATGGCAAAGAGTAAGATATTGTAGGTAAAGTATCAATTCCACTAGAATATAAGAAGAGATCAGGATATAAAGAGTAAAAGTAATCACAAATGATCACAAGACAAAAATCCTTTGAGCTATGATATTTAACAATGGTATTCTCAAGACATTCCTTTTCATTTTCCTTAAGACTTTCACTCTGTTTTGGTGATAAATCCTTCAACATAATATGATCATCTAAATTTGTCTCCTGTATGATAGATAATTCAAAACTTTCATGACAAACATATAATCTTTCATGTGGGTAAGGTATGATTTGTGGATGAAGGTTTAATGTTTCTTCTACCAATTGTAGATACACATCTCTAATCAATGTCACTAGAATGTTAGAATTATGAAGATCATTTTCATCATCTAAGTGTTCTTGAATAACTGAATTTAAGTACTTATTAGAGCAAGAGTTAGAATGATATGGACATTCACCTTGACCCAACATCAAATATTCTTCCATGATGGTCAAGGGATGAGTATACAATGATTCAAAGGAAAAACCAATTTGATTGTCAGGAGGAACCTTTTCAATAGGTTCCACCTAACTTGCTTGTTTAAATTTTTTGGATGAATTCCTCTCATCCTGCGAACAAAGTTCTTCTCACAATTGAGTGATATAATTTGTAACCAGTTCATCATTATCGATTGAATATGATTCGATGAAAGGGATGCAAGCATCATAGAGGAGATTTAGTACAAATGACATCTCATCAAGATTAAACTTACAGAGAACATGATGGATTCTTGTTGAAAATCCTTCTCGAGATGAATTGTCATTGATTAGTAGAGTCTGATATTATTCACATAATTGATTGTAATTGTAGTTTTCAAAAGAATCTAAAAATTCATCTACAAATTGAAACCAATCAATAATGTGATATGATGGAAAAGACTCAAGCCAATGTATAATCCGACCCCTGAAAGTAAAAGAGAACAATTTGCATAAAACCTTTAAATCAGAAATATCATGCTTGATGCATTTACACCAAAACGTCTTAAGATGGTCTTTTGCAGACACATTGCCCCCACCATCAAAGGTGAGTTTCATCAAGCAAGAAATTGTCTCATTGGGAATATTGGGTAGTGAGAAGTGGAAAGTATGTTCCAACATGGCGATTTGGGGAGCCATGGGGAATTAAAAACATTCAAAATAAACACTCCTGCAAGGCCATCTTGTCAGTCTATCTTGCCTTCTACTGCATTTCAAGATGACACAATATAAGAATTTATAAATCTGGAATTATGACAGGCTGAGGGGTAAAACATTTAATCATTAAATTTACCTTGTCCCTCCTAGATCTATTTATTGATGTGCGTAAGTGACACACCGTCAACTGGAAGGTCAAATCTAGACCAATGTGTTCTAAATAACCCAAGTCGTTTGGAATGAAATGACCCAACGAGTTTAATGGCTTCGTTGGCCAACTAAAGTCCTAAAAACAGTAAAAGAAATAAACTAATGTAAAACTATGATTCTAAAACAAATGATAAATTACTTACTAATGTTTATTAAAAAAAACGTGAATATACAAATGATTATAAAAAATCTATATATAGTTTACAAGGTTTACTTGAAATCTTGCGAAAATGAATGTTCATAATAATGTCTCAAAATAAGATAAAGTAAGAACATAAATCTTTTCTTTTTTAATGTTTAAATATTTTAAACTATAAATACTAAGAAAATACAATTGAAACAATGATAGAGAAACAATCAAAGCTAATTAATGCAATCATCGTCTCATTCATATATAAAAAAATCTTAATAAAATAAAGAAATGCACCTACTAACCTCTCACTTATCAGCAGTACTATGCTAAATTCATCTCTATGTATTTGTATGAGTTCCTCTTAACCTGTGTCAAGTGTAAACCTATGAAAAAAGAAAGAATAATACTTCCTGAAGAAATTCAAGGAAGTGTTTCATATTCTGGAGAAAGTTTATAACGATAGAAAGACAAATAATTATATATCTTGTGACCTTGAAATGTCTAGTAACTGAAAATGAAAGAAACTCCAATTCTTAGGAATGGTGTTACCAACTATCTAACATCAGATGTAAACTCAAAATAATTGAATAGATGATTAATCATAGATATAAACTAAACCAAAAGATAATGAACAACATAAAGAAAAACATGATATAAAATATTTTCTGCAGAACGCACTAATGCTAGTTCGATACAGATAACATTTCACATCAAAAAATTACATGAGAAGACAATGAAAAAACACTGCAAAGTCTACACAATACGAAATCCAAAGAGTAAATTGTTTTCTCATATAGTTTCAACAAAATATGTTCATCATATGGTCCACGAAGAACTTTTTGGATAATAGACTCTTAAAGATTGAAAAAAATTAATATGTAAATGATAGCAATTGACCATATATTGATAAAATAGACTAAAGCTAATTTAAATCAATGCATAATCAATTATTCAAAGAATATGATGATATTCTAATGAAAATAAAACCRTTTTACTCACACGACAAAAGCSATTAAGCAACCTGAAATTCCATATWWTTTTTTGAAAATACTTGTCCAYTCTYCCAAAGATTCCAACCATCTATTATTCCATTTKAAAAGAAAAAAAGTTTACAAAAGAAATAATATACAAAAGAGAAAGSAWAAAAATCCTCCTCTCAATTTCTTGGATCCCTATGGCTCTGAACATTCTCATATATTTATACAATGAATGAACARTCTCRGCRTAACTAATAATTTCTGCCACCTGAAATTTGTCTCCTRAAGAGACACAAATATMTTTCAAATAGTACATTTGTTTGGGAAAATTCTAGCGTGTAGACTAGATGGGTCCATTTTGGAGACAATTTTTCAACCGTTTCTTAAGATTCCTCACGTTTCGGCTGCATTTCCAAATTTTATTTGTTGTTACTAATAAATTTATTTGAAGCAATCCAATACTATTTTGGAATCAATCATATTAAACGTATTTAGATAATCAAATCAAGCCATGATCAGATCGATACCAAATAACTGATAATAGAAATGTGTGAAACAAAAAGAAACCTAAATTAATAACCTAAAAATTGTGAATAAAACAAAATCTATAACAATAAAATAAAAAATGAATTTAAACTAACTATAAGTTCTAAACAAACATTCTTTATATTTTMTTTTCAAAAATGATCTTAAAATTCTAGAAGCTTCAAGTTGATGGAGGAGAGAAGAATATTAATTATGGGTTTTTACAAAATCAAACAAATTAAGATAATTCTTTTTATTATTATTATTTTATTTTTATTTTGAAATGAGATGCAAACTAACAAAACAATATAATTAATTAAACCTACCAAATGATTTTGTGAAAATGATTGTTAATGAGCAAATGACAAAAACATAATCATAATTTAAACCAAAGTAAAAGTTGATAAAAATTAAAGTTTTCGTTTAAATTATGATTTGTATGTTCATATCTCCCTCATTCAAATTTGATCAAATGTGAACAAATGTTATAGAAAAGACGTGTCGTAATAAAAACTCCCAAATTATGAATCTCATTCATCAACATTAAAATTTTGTAGCAAGAAAAACGAAATGGCATTTAAATTTCATGAAATTCAAACCAAACAAAACAAGAGAATATAAATTCAAACCAATCTTGAAACAAAGAAAACCAATAACAATCCAATCAAGTGAAAGGGAAACAAACGAAGAATCCAAGTAAAATTTCTAGGGACCCTAGATTTTGATTAAAGAAAAAGAAGGCGGTTATTGGGGCCGAACATGGCTCTGATATTTCCTTCAAAAGAAATTTATGGTGCCCTCCTTGCACTTATGTGCTCTTTCCCCTAATCCTTCACCAACACTAGAGCAAGGTTTTGGCCTTGTGCATTTCTTGGACATCTTCACTCCTTGAGACCTGAATTATGAGAAGTCACTTGCGCCCTCCTTGCACCCTCTGTGCATACCTCCACTCTCCTCTCCTCTCAGTCTTATCCTTATCGTGTGGCCTCCTCGTAACCTTCTCACAGAATTCGAAATAGGGTTCTCGTGCACTCCTTGTGCTTGCTCAATGCACACCTTGCAGAGCTTCTCCCATAGAGTGTTTATTAACTCTGGGTTTTCCTCAAGTTCCTCCAACGCTTCAGAAAGGTGTTGGTTCAGTGCACTCTTTGCACTTGCTCAAAGCACTCCTTGCTGAGAGTTTCCTTCATAGTGTTCAACAAATCTGAAGTATCTTTTTCCACATGTTTCCCGAGTGTTCAATAACTCAGGCACATCTTCTCCTGGACACCCTTCTCTTAGGAATCGTAACAGAATCCTCTATGCTCGATGTCGTCCTGGCAGAGATCACAGAGTTATCAGTAACTCTGGTTTCTTGTGCCTCCTCTCCACAATTTTTTGTCCGAGGTGTTCAACAACCTTGAGGCTCCTTCCTGAGTCTGCAAACTATTATGGTGTGCCCTCATGGCACATTCTTCTATGAATTTGACTTGAATTTCAGATGCACACTCCTTATGTTGACTCACAAGGTTTCAAGAATCTCTTAAGAACTCCTTGCATTTATCCCAAAATATCCCAGAACAATTTAACAAACTCACAAATATAGAGAAGTCTATCTTTACCTTGCAAATGGGACTATCACAAAAATCCACAAATATATACAAAACACACAGATAACAACATTCATAAACACATGGGAACACACACACAAAACCTTGAAAAAAACTTATCCTCTTTATATTAAGATGAATGTTAATTACAGATGTGTACAAAAGCTCGGACTGCAACTGAGTCTCAAATCTTCTCTCCTCTCAGCTTACAATGTTTTTTAATACACTTTTAGCAACCTCTATGGATCATTCGTTACAATGATATATACAAGAGGGTCTCATTGAGATTTTCCCTCCAAGCTACACTAGTAGTCTCCAATGGCCATTACAACACCTATATACTAAGGGAAATTACATTGAATGAACATTTACTTTCTTATATTTTAGGCGACGCTCTGTACAACTCAAGCCTAACAAAGGCGATGCTTTATACAACTCAAGCCTAACAAAGACGACTCCATCTAATGCCTGTTTGAGGGCAAAATGAGAGGGTTGACCCCTCTCCTCTCTCCTTGAATCCACATGGATGTGCTAGGTTGAGCGGTGCTCCTGCATCATATAAACGATTACTACTAGATTCCTACTTAATGATAATACCAAATATGACTAAAAAAAACTCCCTATTACCAACAAAATCTAAATCCCATTACAAGAAATATAATTACAATCCCAAAATAAATATCACAAGCCTCAATGTTTGCAGTTTGAGATAAAAATATCATCAATAAATGCGGTACAAATGTATGCGAACTCAACGTTTCTTAGAAGGCAATCCTCGATAGACAACATACACCTGGTCTGGTCTGTCACAGAGCAACCACGGTCAGGTTTAGTGGTTTCTATGGCTGTCGGCTATAGCAGAGTGAAGAAGGATGACCCTAGAACTTTGTCATCACGGGTTTACCCCTCCACTGTCCAATACGCGTCAAAACCCTATTGAAACAAATTCAATTATTGAATTCTCGGAATCGCTGAACACACATTTAGATATATAGTTACAGAGATATGAAATCTCATGGTTTTATATTTTTCATAGTAAAGTTATGAGATCCCCTATAAATATAAAAATGTAGTGAAATAAAAATTAAGACTATCACAGCGTTGGGCTGAAGCCGGGACCAACATTAAAAAATTACTCCGAACAGACTTGGTATAAAAGTGATGACACAATATAGAGGAAAGAATTCAAAATGCCGTGTAATGGAAATGGGAGAAAATGCCAGTTCAAAACATAAAGTATTGAACATCGTGCCTGGTTATGGAAGAAACAACGCAGAGCAGCCAGAAATGGAAAGTGTCGTTAATGATTTTGATTCACTTTCAAGGGATCTTTTATGCAACTATGCATAGCAAAAGGGAAAGAGTTAAGGACCTGGTAGTAGAATCATAAAAGTGTTATGTAATTGTTCTATAACTGTTTTGTATCTAGAATAACTGTCTTTGTATACTTTATAATAGAATTTTATATTTTGTAGTGAGGTGTTTAACGTTGCTTGTTCTAACTACCATGCTTTGGCCTCTTTTAAAAAAACTCTCAAGCAACTACTACCATTCGCCTACGTCCCTACTATGTCACACGGTTAGGATTCCATTATATATATATATATAATTTATCGTTTCATGTGATAAGTGGGATTGATTTTTTTTTTTTTTTTTTGACAGAAACGTTTAGAGAGATTTGAATTAAATGTGGATAAACCATTGTTTGGTTACAAAATGGCAGAGCTATACTGAGCATCTGGCTGCAGTAAGCTAAATTGCACTACTAGAAATACTAAATTTGGCTAACACCCTTGGAAGCGGTTCGGTTCACCTGAAATTATAGATTTATTTTAAAGCCTTGATTTCTGTACAAAATGTCAAGATGTTTGAGATGGGAAAAAGTCGCTGCAAACCAGGAGGCTGACTACTCTTTGGGATCCTTCCTCCATTCGATGTTCAGCTTGGACATTTTTCCTTCCAGCTGACCAATCCTTTCTTCAAATTCATCCTTTGGGTTCTTCAGCTCCTGATGAAGTTTGCTAAGCTCCTCTGTGAAACCAAATTTTACAGTGGAAATATCCTGCTCCAATTGCTCCAACTGCCTGCCTGCCTCCGAATCTAAGTTCTCCAGGAAATCGAGCTGGTACTCATCTGCTTGAAGCTTTCCAGCGTTTCATCCATCAGCCATTCCTCCATCTTGAGATTGCCGTTGGAACTAGCGGCCATCGCTCCTCCCCTAAATCGCACGCTCTGAATCCTCACAGTCGGGTTCACTTCATAGCTGAGAATGGATCTGCTACCAGGCTGAGGCTGCATCATGAATTTAACCTTGCCCTCCCTACCTTCATCGTTTCTCCCTGTGTTGGTTTCCCCAAGAGGCATGGGCGGATAGTCCTGATGTATCCTCTTTGCATGAGATCCAATCTTTCTTGGTTTGTCCTCTGCCCAAATCGTCCTTACGCGTGCCCCTTTATTGGCTGAGTCTGGGTGCTATCGCTTTGGTCATGTCCCCCACTTTGCCACTTGCATGAGCTTCTCTCTTGGTGTGGTGATGGGTCAAGGTATGTCCACCGTGGATAACTGGTCGTTTGTATTCATGCATCCTAGTGCCAAGAGTGCGCCTCTATTTGCCTCCTCATCCGCTTCCTTATTCAACTCACGCAGAACATGATATAGCTTATATGAGTTGAACCTTTTAAGGAGGAGGCGAATTTTGTCTAGCAAATTATTGAGATGTGCGCTTTGATATTTTGAAGAACGGATAATGGCACTAGTTAACATGCAGGAGTCTCCTATGATAAACAAATTTTGGATTCCGTTCCTTCTGGCTTGGCACAAGCCTTGCCATAATGTCATTGCTTCTGCATAGTTGTTGGTGGCGGTCCCTAAGACGATGGCGTATCGCACCATGACTTCTGCGTTAGGGCTTTCGATCATCCCTCCTCCTCCTGCTTCACCTGGATTTCCCTTTGAAGCTCCATCAAAGGACAGGATATAGGCCTTCCTTTCGTTCTTCCAATTGGCGAAATCCTTCCTCCCTATCCTTATTTCCCAATTCTCTGAAATTATGGTGTTGACTATGTTACCAGTTTGCATTTGTATTTTAAGCTGCGCAAGCCAAAGCTCTTCTTCTTCTTCAAGCTTCTTGTTGTGCTGTAGATGACGATGTTGACTAGCCCATTCACCAAAGAGTGCTTGGACAGTTGCACTCACTAGGGGAGCACTCCTTTTCTTATCCCTGAAAACTCTATTGTTTCTTTCCAACCAAATCCCCCACAGGATAAACCTTGGGAGGGCTCACCAAAACCCCGAGGCATAACTTTGTTTCTGCATTTGGAAAGGATAAAGGGAGATCCATCTTTGGAGGAGGGTCTTAATGTCTTGAGGAAGGGGAAGATCAAATTGCAATCCAACTGCCAGCCTCCAAATTTCTTTTGAGTAACTACAGTTGAGAAGAAGGTGATCTGAAGTTTCTTCAGCTTGTTGACACAGGGGGCACCTGAAGGGGCCCTCCTAACCTTTCTTTTGGAGGTTCTCCCCTGTTTGGATGATGTTATGACTAAGGGTCTAGAGAAACAAGTCTATTTTGGGAATGGTTTTAGAGTTCCAGATGGATTTCCAAAGGGTTGGGTTGGGTGGGAGGTAGGGGATGCTTCGGAAGGTGTTATAGCCCAATGAGGTGGAGTATGGTTGAGCATTCTTCCCCCATCCTCTTTCATCCTTCCCTTTTTTTTTAATGGGGGATTTCCCCTAAAGAGTGAGCTTTAGGATGCACGAGTCATCTTCTAAGTCCGGAGGCAGATTGCCCACTTCCCATCCTTTCCACGACTTGCATCTATCATTCCCCCACGTGGATATGTCAAAGAGCGTCTTTAGATTTTTCCCGTCCATCCATCCTCTTAGGCGTTGCAGGTCTTGTCTCAATTCTAGAGGTGAGTCACCCAGAATAGAGTCCTGCCATATTTTTGTTTTTTTCCCCTTTCGCGACACCTAGGTAAGGTGAGGGGTGAACAGAGCCATGGCCTTTTTGCAGAGAGTGAAGATTGGGGATCCTTTATCCTCTTTGTAGGGGTTTTCTATGCACCTCTTCCTTGCGCCTCTGAATTATTTTTTCCATAGAGCTTCCTTGCTCCAGGCAAGATCACCACTAATGATGTTCCATAGCAGTTTCACCCCTAAATCCAGATTGTACACTTGGATTTTTTTGAAGTTGAGGCCTCCTTCCAAGAGGGGTTTGGATACTTTGTCCCAGTTTATTAGGTGAAGTCTCCTACTTGTTTGCTTCCCCCCTTCCCATAGGAAGCTTCTCTGCATTGCCTCCATTTTTTGGATTGTGGAGATTGGGGCTAGAAGTAAAGAGTTCTGATAGGTGGGTACACTGGCCAAGACTAATTTGATTAAGACTATCCTCTCTGCTAGATTTAGCCAATTCGCCCCCCAGGAGGAGATTCTCTTTTCTACTCTGGAATTTCCCAACATTTCTTTGGGTGTAATGTTCCAGCCATAAATCTTACTTTTTGTTTGACTTATCTCGTTGTCTGAAACTGCATCATATGCATCTAGCTCCTCTTTGAACCTTTTTGCTATTAGCAGACTTTCCCCCCCTAGTAGCAGGGTGTCATTCGCAAATTGCACATGGTGGATTTCCTTCATGCCTTGTGCTATTTTTAGTCCTTGGAGGTTGCTTTGGATTCTGGAATTTTCCAGCTGATAGCTAAGAACCGAGGCCTGGATTGCATATAGGAGGGGAGAGAGAGGGCATCCTTGCCTTAAGCCTCTGGACGCTTTGAAAAACTTTGTTACTCTTTAGTTTACCATGGGGGCTATCCATGGCGACCCTATGCAGGCTCTTATCCAATTCACAAAAGACCAATCGAATCCAAGCTTCCTCATTACCTCAAATAAGAAATTATGATTAACTCTGTTAAAAGCATTTGCGAGATCTAGCTTAATAATAATACCTTTATCTTTTCTACGTAGACTTGAATGAAAAGCTTCTTGCACCAGGATTATGTTGTCTGCTATTTGCCTACCTTTGATGAAGCCTCCCTGGTTCTCTGGTACTATGAGGGGAAGAACGTTTTTCAGTCTGTTTGCAATGACCTTGGTGAGAATTTTATAGCTTGTATTACAGAGGGAGATCGGCCTAAATCGATTAAAGCTGAGCACTCCTTTCTCTTTTGGGATGAGTTCCAGGAAGGCCGAATTTGTGCTTCCTCCTAGCTTATTGTTCGCTTGTGATTTCCTGATCATTTTGGTTAGGTTCGTTTTAATTATTTCCCAGCACTACTGATAGAATCTAGTTGTGAATCCATCCGGTCCAGGAGCCTTATCCGGGTGCATTTGGTCCAAGGCCTCTTTTATTTATTGCTGCATGACTTCCTCCACAAGCTTGAGATTGATGTCGTCTTTTATTAGATTCGGAACGATGGATAGGGGGTACCTTTGGGGGTCAATGCTTGCCCTTTGTGTTTCTAAGTAGAGGGTTCTAAAGGTTTCAAAAGTTGCCTGTCTAATGCCCTCTTGATCAGAGATTGTGATGTTTTGGACCTGAATTTCTGTCACAGCCTTATAGTGCTTCCTTGCTTCCGCTTGCTTATGAAAATAACTAATATTTTTATCTCCTTCCTTCAGCCAGAGACTGCGGGAATTTTGCCTCGAATAGCCTTCTTCCTCTCTACAGGCCTTGTGCCATTGCCTTTGGAGTTGATCCTCTTTGAGTAGGTCCTGCTGTGTGATCTCCCTGTTTTCCAAATTGAGCTGATGACTCTCCAGATGCCTTTGGGATTCTATGTGTAGGGTGGTTGGGTCAGATTGTCTTTTTGCCCAATATTTTAGCACAACCTTAAGCCTACGCAATTTTTCTTCCCAAACATCAAACGCTGAGCCATTTACCCTGCTTGTCCATACACTATAGACTTTGCACAGAAAATCTTTGTCCTGTGTCCATGAAGGGTTAAATCTGAAAGGGATGGGCCCGTGGCCTTGGTCCTTCCTCAGCTCTAGACTAATTGGCTTGTGGTCAGAGGTACTGTGGGGGAGTATTTCTGAATAGGCTATGAGTCCAAGGGTCAAGAACAAACTTTGGATAAGGAATTTGTCCAAACGGGCAGCGATATGCCCTGGACCTACCCTTTTGTTGGTCCAAGTGTAGTGACCCCTGAGCGGCTTAATATCCATTAAGTCCCATGCTGAGATTAGGTCCTCCACCCATTCTCTAGCTGGGTCCCTTACAATAGATCCCCCTCGCTTTTCTTCTTGGGCCAGAGTTACATTTAAATCCCCTCCTAGTATGATGTTTTCGAGCTCATTGTCTGCTAAGAAGTCTAGGAGGGCTTTCCAGCAATTCTTTTTTTCTTCTATATGTTGTGGGACATAGATGTTAAAGAGACTTACCATATGCCCTGACTCCCTATGAAGTAGTTGGGAAAATATCCAATGCATGCAAGAGTCTTAGTGGATCAGGTCTATTTTGGAGGCGTTCCACAGGGTGCAGAGCCCTCCTGACGCACCTCTGGCATTTTCGACTAAACCTTGGTTGCTTCTCCATACGTTTTTTGAAACTTTAATAGAGTCATGCTGACTCATCTTGGTTTCCTGGATAAGTAGGATGTCCGTTTTCGATGCTCTGATTATGTCCTTGAGAGCTTCTTCCTTCCTTTTGCTACCTAGACCCCTACAGTTCCAGGAAGTTAGCTTCATTGATTACCTTGAGGAGGGGAATGGTCTCCTTGGGAGGCCTTGGCTAGCTTCCTGCTTTTCCTTACTCCGATCATTTGCTTGATGATTGGTTGTGCACCTTTTAAAACGTCCTTGTAGGTTTCCTGATCTCTTTCCTCTTTTTTGGATTTCCTGCCTCTTCCCGGTTTCTTTGAGGTGTACCAGGCTTCGCTTGCTCCTTCTGAGTCATTCCCTGACGATATCTCCCCCTCCTCGGTGCCTTGAGTCGCCCCATTCCTTGGAGGGGAGATGGGTTTCTCCACTTCATCTGTTATTTTTTGGGTTTCTCCAATTTCCGGGATTTGGGCGCCTCTTCCTTCTTCCTCTTGGACGTCTTTGCTTGGGTCCTCCGTCTCACCTCCATTTCCCAGCGCCATGAAGATGTTTGTCGTCTCTCTGTTCCCTGGGTTGTCTTGAGCGGGAGCTGGTTTTTTCCTTCTTGGGCCTTTTGACTTCAACCTTCCTTTTGGGTTGCTGCCAGCCTTCCTCACTGCTTTCTCTGTATTTGGGTTTTTTGGGCAGTTTCTTTAAAAATGCCAATATTCGTGACATCCTCTACATTTGAACGGGAGCTGTTCATAATCCAATTTTTGTAGATGTTCCCAATCTCCAACCTTTAATTTTACCGCTTCCGGCAAGCCTATCTCCAAATCAACTTCCACACAAATTCTTGCACAGGAATATTGATCTTTTGGTTCGGCTCTGTCAATGTAGTGCCCTAGTCCATTTCCAATAGCTTGCAACGACGAGGAGTTCTAGCAATGGATTGGCAAGTTTGGGAGTCTGACCCAGACAGGGATGTCTTTTGGCACTTCCGAAGCTGGATCGAAGTCTGGAGTCCACCGGTTCAGATAGAGCCCCTGTGTGCCCATGAAGTATGGCCCATTTCTGAAGATTAGATCGCGGTCCTCCTGGGAGATGAATTCGAAAATAAAGTATCCCCTTCCAACCGCGTAACAAGTTACACTGTTTGTTATTAGTGGCCGCCAATTCCTTTGGATCCAGTTATATGTTGACTTGGTTGAGGGCCAAAGGCCCATGAACTGACCTACCAGGCCACGATCTGACAGGGAGAGTGCTACCTTCATTGGTTTTTTCAGAGGGAGGTTAATCTCTAGGACGTTATCCAGTCTCTTTACAAAACTTGGCGCTTCTCCATGGGGCGGTTTCTTTCTGCAAGCTGCAACTAGTTTCCTGAAGGACGTGGTTGGGGAGGGAGGGGGCGGCGGCTCCCCTCCGCCCTGGCTTGGCATGACAGCAAATGAACTCGAACCAAAGATCAGAGCTTGAGCTTTACCTACGTGCGCGTTGAGAGTTTCTAGTGTGATAGGTGGGATTCTTGGGAAAGTAAATAGAGTGGTAATAATATATATTAAAAAAATAAAAAAATTATTTTAGATTACAATATATTTGGATAATGATAAAATTGAAGGTCAATTGAGGATAAAGTTAATTAAAGATATAATCGCTATATGATGGCTAACAATTCTAGACGCTAGCAATTTTAATATGATCGCTAAAAATTGAAGATGCTGGCGTATTTTTAGTAGTCCTCCCAAATCAATGAATGTGATTTACTCTTCATAACTTCCTTGTATTTTTGAATGCATCAGTTAACCTCTTTGCTTTTTAACATTTAAGTAATCACATTAAAAAATTACTTTAACACCATATGATTGCCACATTTAAATGATTAACCTTTAAAATCACACATTTGGATAATTAGTCAACAGTACTTCAACTTCAATTTTAAAGATTACACATATCACATAGTCACACCACGTTTCCATACTATCACAGATTTCCTCAACTGTCCACACATTTCATTCTTTACATGCACATCATAGTGGAGGATGCCATGCTTCCTAGAACTCAATGGGAAATGACAGACAATTTAACAGTTGGA
>JASDQU010503328.1:18813-36370 GCA_032191745.1 Picea mariana | reverse complement strand
AGTTAGCCACATGACCTAAGAGAAAAATCAATGAGTTGGTTAAAGATTGTCCAATAGACATGAATGGACTGAACACAAAGGTAAATGTGAACATTATATCTTTGGGTTCATATGACTATCTAATTAGTATGGATTGGTTGAAAAAACATCATGTTGTCCTAGATTGTTACAACGATACAATAACTTGTCTTGATGAGAAAGGGCAACAAGACAAGATTTAAGCAATTCCAAGAGTTGTAGTTGTTAAATAAATTTCAACCATGCAGCTGAAAAAAAGTTTCACGAAGGGATGTCAATTTTTTGTAACCCACATGGAAGAGGCAACTAGAGCTAAAGTGGAAAGTCTTGAAGACCATCCAATCTTGAGAGATTTTGAAGATGTTTTTGAGGAAATCCCGGGATTACCACCGAAGAGAGACATTGATTTCTCTATTGATTTGGTTCCAAGAGCTTCTCCAGTGTCCAAGACACCCTGCAGAATAGGCACACCATAATTGAAAGAGTTGCAAATGCAACTAGAGGATCTTTTGAAGAAGGGGTATATACGCCCAAGTGTGTCACCTTGGGAAGCCCCGGTTCTTTTTGTGAAGAAGAAATATGGGACCTTAAGACAGTGTATTGATTTCAAACAACTGAATAAGGTCACCATCACGAACAAATATCTTTTGCTAAGGGTTGATGATTTGTTTGATCAATTGAAGGGTGTAAATATCTTTTCCAAAATTGACTTGAGGTCGGGTTATCATCAAGTGGGGATAAAATAAGAAGATATCAACAAGGCAACATTCAAAATATCGTATGGGCATTGTGAATTCACGATAGTGCTTTTGGACTATCAAATGCCCTAGTTGTTTTCATGTGTCTGATGAATGGAGTGATCAAGGAGTACCTGGACAAGTTTGTAATTATATTCTCAGATGATATTCTCATCTACTCTAAGTCCGAGGAGGAGCATGAGAAACATTTAAGAATGGTGCTAAAGGTTTTAGGGGAACATAATTTGTACACCAAGTTAAGTAAGTGCATCTTTTATCAAAAGAAGATTCACTACTTGGGACATATTATTTCAGCAGATGGGATAACAGTTGATCCCGAGAAGATAAAGGCCAATAGAGGATGGTCGATGCCAATAAATGTGACATAAGTCAGATCATTTATGGGTCTTGTCGGTTGTTACCGAAGATTCATAAAGGGGTTTTCAAAGATTGCAAGCCCAATCACTTCCTTGCAAAAGAAGGGAGTGAAGTTTGAATGGACTCCAAAATGTGAAGAGAGTTTCCAACAATTGAAAAATATTTTGACAAGTGCACCCATATTAAAGATTGCAAAAGCAGATGAAGGCTTTGTAGTGTGCACAAATGCACGAAAGGAAGGGCTCGATGGAGTCCTCAGTAAAAAAGATCACGTGGCATGGCGTGAGTCCCGAAAATTAAAAGAGCATAAGAGAAATTATGCTACCCATGATCTAGAGATAACAACCTTTATACATGCATTACAAATGTGGAGACACTGCCTCACGGGGAGGATATTTGAGCCATAAGAACAAACCACTGTGGCCTTAAACATTTATTTGGACAACCAACATTAAATGCCATACGAGCTAGATGGTTGGAATTTCTTAGTGAGTATGACTTTGAAATTATACATATCAAAGACAAAGAAAATTAGGTGGCTGATGCACCAAACATAAGAGCTCGTGAAGTGCATGCTTCAACCATCAACATGTACACGACATATTTAAAAGATAAAATTCTTGAAGCAACAAATTCAAATCAACATTATTTGCAAAGAAAAGAAAATGTACACAACAAGTTAATTCACAATAGAAATTTAAAAATTATGAATTGAAGGAAGATGGAATCCTTTTGTATAGAGGCAAGGTGTATGTGTCGAATTCCACAGAGTTGAAAAATATAGTGTTGAGAGAAATGCATAATGTGCCATACGTTGGACACCCAAGATATCATAAATCCATTACACCTGTAAGGAGCCAATACTTTTGGCTGAGAAAGAAGAAAGAAGTGGCTAACTACATAGCTTGGTGTCTAGAGTGCCAGAAGGTAAAGACAAAGCACAAGCATCCAACATGGTTGCTACAATCATTGCCCATTCCAGAATGGAAGTGAGAAGTAGTCACATTAGATTTTATCACAAAGTTGCCCAGAACAGTGAAACAACATGAATCCATCACGGTGGTGGTGGACAAATTGACTAAGGTAGCGCATTTCATTCCCATAAAGACAACAAACATTGTAGAGATTTGCATGAAGGAAGTTATTGAACTACATGGAGTGCCTAAGGCAATAGTTTCAAACAAAGATTCCAAGTTTACATCCAAATTCTGGCAAGGAATGTTCAAAGGCTTTGAGACAAATCTGAATCTTAGTACAACATATCACCCAGAGTAAGATGGGCAAGCAAAGATGATCAAGAGGATAATTGAAGACATGCTCGGGATGTATGTGATGGACCAACCATAAAAATGGGAAGACTATATCCACTTAGTGGAGTTTGCCTATAATAATGGGTATCGAGCCTCATTAAAAATGAACCCATTTGAAGCTTTGTACGACAATAAATCTAACACACCAGTGAGTTGGGATAACCTAACAAACAAAGCTATCATTGGGCCAAATTTGTTAAGAGAAATAGAAGAGAAAATGGTGAAGATCAGGCATAATTTAAAGGCTGCCCAGGATAGGTAGAAAAGTTATGTAGACAAGAACAAAGTTTTTAGAGATTTTAAAGTGGAGAACATGTTTTCCTAAAATTGAAAGTAAAAAGAAGTTCGATAAGATTGGGTTGCTGCCCAAAGTTGGCAGCTAGATATTGTGAGCCTTTCAAAATATTAGAAGAGATGGGGCCATTTGCATACATGCTATCATTCCTTGCATCCATGAGAGTGCATAAAGTATTTTATGTGTCATTATTAAAGAAACGTGTGCCTGATCGTAACCACATAATTGATTGGACTTTGATCCAGGTGGAAAACAAAGGGGATTTCTAGGTGGAACCAATATGCGTCATGGACCAGAAAGTTGGAATAAAGCCATAAGGCTGGTAAAGGTTCAATGAACTTGCTATGGTCCTGAAGATGCAACGTGGGAGCACGAATAAACTATGCGGGAGGAATACCTACAAAGTTTTGTTAATTTTGAAGAAAATAGAAACTAAAAATACAAGACTCCATTTTTGAGCAATTAGATTCTAGAACCACATCTCAGAAATTCTTAGTCACCTATGTTGACAGTCTTGATAAAAGAATGGTGCAACCCAATGGACTGAGGTCAGTGAAGGGGATGCATTCATTGGGTCAACATGATGAGAAAAACGAGAGATTATGGTTGGCACTGTTGTTGGAGGGTAAAAATTGTATAATTTTGTTTATTTATTTATTTTTTGAATATTGTGATGTAAATTTATATATGTATTTTGGCATGGTGCGGTGCATCGAGGATGATGCACGATTGTAAGGGAGAGGGAATGTAACATCCCCACTATAATCCCCATTTTAATTAATGCAAATGTAGATATAAATGCAACTATGGCCAAGAGATGTAATATGCGAAATGTATTTTCTAAATTTTAATAAATATAATGTGATACCAATTGCTAAGAAAATGGACAGAGATGGGAGTTGATTAATCCACAAGAAAAAGGAGAATGCCTACGGAGTGTCTAAGAGGGGTCCAAGGGGGAAATTATTAATGTGTATTAATTCAAACCCATATTCCTGAATTTTATTATCATTTGGGGGCAACCTTCTAGTTTATGTTTGAGTGTATGAGAGTCCAATCATTAAACTCATGTAAGAGGGTGGTTGTGAGAGTCACATCCCATAGTTATTGGAAACACGGGGATGATGTACAATCAACATTGAGCAAATTAAGTAGTGAATTGTCTTGGTAGAAGAGAGGAAATTCGTATGGGTAGTAACATACATTTTTTCACATTCAATTTTTGATGAACAACAAGTAGAGAATAGGAGATAAGAGCTTGGGAGTTCAAGCAACAAGTTTGGGCGAATTATTGAGCATGCTGGAGTGTTTTTGGAACATTTTGGAGATGAAGAATGAAGATCCAAGTTGTCAGGCCTCAAGAGGGAACTCCCGAGTGAGTTACACTGTAACAACAAGTGTTTGCTATTAGTTGCTGGTAGTTTTTCCTAACAATGAGTTCCCTTGATGGGACGCCCGATGAACCGAGAGCAGTGAAGGGGTACATTCTTTGAGTTGGGCAGGTCAAGAGGAAGAGAGCTGGAGGAAATTCAAGATAATTGTAGGAGAATACCATCGAGTTGTGTGATATTGAGCTATGAGTGGACTCTGAGAGACACCCTTCTTTTGTGGATTTCTAGCCCTAGCTTGGGGGTGACTTGCTGTTGAGATTTAGAGCAACATGTCTATGGTTGGGTGGAGTGCCATTCCCAAGCAACTTGTTGCACAAGTGTTTTAAAAGATACATGTTTATCTATTTATGAGTTATTTCATGTGTTTAATTGTTGTACTTAACTATGTGTATGTGAATTGTTTAATTACTTATGTGAATGAGTTTATTAGTTGCATTCATGCTAATTTAGAATTGATGTAGTTGCATTTCATTATGGGTACCAAAATCTAGTTATGAACGTGATTAAATCCTAGTTGATAAACTACAACAAATGAATTAGTAGAAATTTCGAATTATATGTGTATTTACAAGTGGTTTTTACTAACATAATGATTAATTGATTGATGAGCGAGTCACAAGTTCAAATCCAGAGGGGGGTAGGGTATGTATAACTCCGTAGAATTTACCAGTCAAATCGCTGGGTGGAGGGGGTCCTTGTCCCACAAACAAGGGGGTCTCATACACCAATTTGGTGTGGCTTGGCCGTGACCTTAAAAATAGATTATTATTATTATTACTTGCCAAGTAAAAAAAATGTTTTCTATTAATATAATAATAATCTATTTTTAAGGTTTTTTTTTTTTTTTTGATAGAAACGTTTAGAGAGATTTGAATTAAATGTGGATAAACCACTGTTCGGTTACAAAATGGCAGAGCTACACTGAGCAACTGCCTGCAGTAAGCTAAATTGCACTACTAGAAATACTAAATTTGGCTAACACCCCTGGAAGCGGTTCGGTTCACCTGAGATTACAGATTTGTTTTAAAGCCTTCTATACAAAATGTCAAGATGCTTGAGATGGGAAAAAGTCGTTGTAGACCAGGAGGCTAACTACTCTTTGGGATCCTTCCTCCATTCGATGTTCAACTTGGACATTTTGCCTTCCAGCTCACCGATCCTTTCTTCAAATTCATCCTTTGGGTTCTTCAGCTCCTGATGCAGTTTGCTAAGCTCCTCTGTGAAACCAAATTTTACAGTGGAAATATCCTGCTCCAATTGCTCCAACCGCCTGCCTGCCTCTGAATCTAAGTTCTCCAGGAAATCGAGTTGGTACTGGAGCGTCTGCTTCAAGCTTTCTAGCGTTTCATCCATACGTTTCAGTCGTTCCTCCATGGTGAGATTGCTGCTGGAACTAGCGGCCATCTTTCCTCCTCCAAATCGCGTGCTCTGAATCCTCGCAGTCGGGTTCTCTTCATAGCTGAGAATGGGTCTGTTGCCAGGCTGAGGATGCATCACGAATTTAACCTTGCCCTCCCTGCATTCATCATTTCGCCCTTCGTTGAGTTCCCCAAGAGGCATGGGCGAGTAGTCCTACTGTCTCCTCTCTGCATGAGATCCAATCTTTCTTGGGCTGTCCTCTACCCAAGTCGTCCTTTCGCGCGCCCCTTTATTGGCTAAGTCTGGGCGTTGTCGCTTTGGTCCTGTCCCCCACTTTGCCACTTGCTTGAGCATCTCTCTTGGTGTGGTGATGGGTCAAGGTATGTCCACCGTGGATAACTGGTCGTTTGCATTCATGCATCCTGGTGCCAAGAGTGCACCTCTATTTGCCTCCTCATCCGCTTCCTTGTTCAGCTCACGCATAACATGATACAACTGATATGAGTTGAATCTTTTAAGGAGGAGGCGAATTCTATCCAACAAATTATTGAGCTGGGCACTTTGATTTTTTGAAGAATGGATAATGGCACTAATTAACATGCGGGAGTCTCCTATGATAATCAAATTTCGGATTCTGTTCCTTCTGGCTTGGCACAAGCCTTGCCATAATGCCATTGCTTCTGCATAGTTGTTGGTGGCGGTGCCTAATCCAATGGCGTATCGCACCATGACTTCTGTGTTAGGACTTTCGATCATCCCTCCTCCTTTTGCTTTACCTGGATTTCCCTTTGAAGCTCCGTCGAAGGACAGGATATAGGCCTTCCTTTCGTTCTTCCAATTGGCGAAATCCTTCCTCCCTATCCTTATTTCCCAATTCTCTGGAATTATGGTGTCGACTGTGTTACCAGTTTGCATTTGTATTTTAAACTGGGCAAGCCAAAGCTCTTCTTTTTCTTCCATCTTCCTGCTGTGCTGCGGATGACGATGGTGACTGGCCCATTCGCCAAAGAGTGCTTGAACAGTTGCACTCACTAGGGGAGCACTCCTTTTCTTATCCCTGAAAACTCTGTTGTTTCTTTCCAACCAAAGTCCCCACAGGATAAACCTTGGGAGTGCTCACCAAAGCCCTGAGGCATAACTTTGTTTCTGCATTTGGAAAGGATAAAGGGCATTCCAACTTTGGAGGAGGGTATTAATGTCTTGAGGAAGGGGAAGATCAGATTGCAATCCAATTGCCAGCCTCCAGACTTCTTTTGAGTAATTACAGTTGAGAAGGAGGTGATCTGAAGTTTCTTCAGCTTGTTGACACAGGGGGCACCTGAAGGAGCCCTCCCAACCTTTCTTTTGGAGGTTCTCCCCTGTTTGGATGTTGTTATGACTGAGGGTCTAGAGAAACAAATCTATTTTGGGAATGGATTTAGAGTTCCAGATGGATTTCCAAAGGGTTGGATTGGGTGGGATGTAGGGAATGCTTCGGAAGGTGTTATAGCCCAATGAGGTGGAGTAGGGTTGAGCATTCTTCCCCCATCCTCTCCCATCCTTCCCTTTTTTTTAATGGGGGCTTTCCCCTGAAGAGTGAGCTTTAGGACGCACCAATCATCTTCTAAGTTCGGAGGCAGATTGCCCACTTCCCAACCTTTCCACAACTTGCATCTGTCATTCCCCCACGTGGAAATGTCAAAGAGCGTTTTTAGATTTTGCCCGTCCATCCATCCTCTTAGGCGCTGCAGGTCCTGTCTCAATTCTAGAGGTGGGTCACCCAGAATAGAGTCCTGCCAGATTTTGATTTTTTTCCCGTTTCGCGGCACCCAGGTAAGGTGAGGAGTGAACAGGGCCATGGCCTTTTTGCAGAGAGTGAAGATTGGGGACCCTTTAGCCTCTCTGCAGGGGTTTTCTATGCACCTCTTCCTTGCGCCTTTGAAGTATTTTTTCCACGGAGCTTCCTTGCTCCAGGCAAGATCACCACTGACTATGTACCATAGCAGTTTCGCCCCTAAGGCCAGATTCTGCACTTGGGTTTTTTTGAAGTTGAGGCCTCCTTCCAAGAGGGGTTTGGATACTTTGTCCCAATTTATTAGATGAAGTCTCCTGCTTGTTTGCTTCCCCCCTTCCCACAGGAAGCTTCTCTGCATTGTCTCCATTTTTTGGATTATGGAGCTTAGGGCTAGAAGCAGAGAGTTCTAATAGGTGGGTACACTGGCCAGGACTGATTTGATTAAGACTATCCTCCCTGCTAGATTTATCCAATTCACCCCCCAGGAGGAGATTCTCTTTTTTAGCTTGTCTATTAAGTGGTTCCAATGTGAGGCCCGTGGGGCAGCCTTAAAGATAGGGATTCCTAGGTAGGTGAAGGCCTCCCAGTTGGTGTGCCCTTCCATCCCCAAAACTCTGGAAATTCCCAACATTTCTTTGGGAGTAATGTTCCAGCCATAAATCTTACTTTTTGTTTGACTTATCTCGCTGCCTGAAACTACAACATATGCATCTAGCTCCTCTTTGAACCTTTTTGCTACTAGCAGACTTGCCTCCCCTAGCAGCAGGGTGTCGTCCGCAAATTGCGCATGGTTGATTTCCTTCACGCCTTGTGCTATTTTTAGCCCTTGGAGGTTGCTTTGGATTCTGAAATTTTCCAGCTGATAGCTAAGAACCGAGGCCTGGATTGCATACAGGAGGGGCGAGAGAGGGCATCCTTGCCTTAAGCCTCTGGATGCTTTGAAAAACTTTGTTACTCTTCCGTTTACCATGGGGGCTATCCATGGTGACCCTATGCAGGCTCTTATCCAATTCACAAAGGACTGATCGAATCCAAACTTCCTCATTACCTCAAATAAGAAATTATGATTAACTCTGTCAAAAGCATTTGCAAGATCTAGCTTAATAATCATACCTTTATCTTTTTTGCGTAGACTTGAATGAAGAGCTTCTTGCACCAGGATTATGTTGTTTGCTATTTGCCTACCTTTGATGAAGCCTCCCTGGTTCTCTGGTACTATGAGGGGAAGAACTTTTTTCAGTCTGTTTACAATGACCTTGGTGAGAATTTTATAGCTTGTATTACAGAGGGAGATCGGCCTAAATCGGCTAAAGCTGAGCGCTCCTTTCTCTTTTGGGATGAGTGCCAGGAAGGCCGAATTTGTGCTTCCTCCTAGCTTACTGTTTGCTTGTGATTTCCTGATCATTTTGGTTAGGTCCGTTTTAATTATTTCCCGCACTGCTGATAGAATCTGGCTGTGAATCCGTCCGGTCCGGGAGCCTTGTCCGGGTGCATTTGGTCCAACACCTCTTTTATTTCTTGCTGCGTGACTTCCTCCACAAGCCTGAGATTGATGTCGTCTTTTATTAGATTCAGAACGATGGATAGGGGGTACCTTTGGGGGTCAATGCTTGCCCTTTGTGTTTCTGAGTAGAGGGTTCCAAAGGTTTCAAAAGCTGCATGTCTAATGCCCTCTTGATCAGAGATTGTGATGTTTTGGACCTGACTTTTTGTCACAGCCTTATAGTGCTTCCTTGCTTCTGCTTGCTTATGAAAATAACTAGTATTTTTATCTCCTTCCTTCAGCCAGAGCCTGCGGGACTTTTGCCTCCAGTAGCCTTCTTCCTCTCTGCAGGCCTTGTGCCATTGCCTTTGGAGTTGATCCTCTTTGAGTAGGTCCTGCTGTGTGATCTCCCTATTTTCCAATTCGAGCTGATGACTCTCCAGTCGCCTTTGGGCTTCTATGCGCAGGGTGGTTGGATTAGATTGTCTTTTTGCCCAATATTTTAGCGCAGCCTTAAGCCTACGTAATTTTTCTTCCCAAACATAAGACGCATAGCCACTTACCCTACTTGTCCATACGCTGGAGACTTTGCGCAGAAAATCTTTGTCCTGTGTCCATGAAGGATTAAATCTGAAAGGGATGGGCCCCTGGCCTTGGTCCTTCCTCAGCTCTAGACTAATTGGCTTGTGGTCAGAGGTACTGTGGGGGAGTATTTCTGAAGAGGCTATGAGTCCAAGGGTCAAGAACGAGCTTTGGACAAGGAATCTGTCCAAACGGACAGCAATATGCCCTGGACCTACCCTTTTGTTGGTCCAAGTGTAGTGACCCCTGAGCGACTTAATATCTATTAAGTCCCATGCTGAGATTAGGTCCTCCACCCATTCTCTAGCTGGGTCCCTTACAATAGATCCCCCTCGCTTTTCTTCTTGGGCCAGAGTTACATTTAAATCCCCTCCTAGTATGATGTTTTCGAGCTCATTGTTTGCTAAGAAGTCTAGGAGGGCTTTCCAACAATTATTTTTTTCTTTTATATGCTGTGGGACATAGATGTTAAAGAGACTTACCGTATGCCCTGACTCCATGTGAAGTAGTTGGGAAAAGATCCAATGCATGCAAGAGTCTGAGCAGATCAGGTCTATTTTGGAGGTGTTCCACAGGGTGCAGAGCCCTCTTGACGCGCCTCTGGCGTTTTCGGCTAAACCTTGGTTGCTTCTCCATACGTTTTTTGATACTTTAATAGAGTCCTGCTGACTCATCTTGGTTTCCTGGATAAGTAGGATGTCCGTTTTCGATGCTCTGATTATGTCCTTGAGAGCTTCTTCCTTCCTTTTGCTACCTAGACCCCTACAGTTCCAGGAAGTTAGCTTCATTGATTACCTTGAGGAGAGGAATGGCCTCCTTGGGAGGCCTTGGCTAGCTTTCTAGTTTGCCTTACTCCGATCAGTTGCTTGATGGTTGGTTGCACACCTTTTAAAACGTCCTTGTAGGTTTCCTGATCTCTTTCCGCTTTTTTGGATTTCCTGCCTCTTCCCGGTTACTTTGGGGTGTCCCAGGCTTCGCTTGCTCCTTCTGAGTCATTCCCTGACGAGATCTCCCCCTCCTCGGTGCCTTGAGTCACCCCATTCCTTGGAGGGGAGATGGGTTTCTCCACTTCATCTGCTGTTTTTTGGGTTTCTTCGATTTTCGGGATTTGGGTGCCTCTTCCTTCTTCCTCTTGGACGTCTTTGCTTGGGTCCTCCGTCTCACCTCCATTTCCCAGCGCCATGAAGCTGTTCGCCGTCTCTCTGTTCCCTGGGTTGTCTTGAGCGGGAGCTGTTTTTTCCCTTCTTGGGCCTTTTGACTTCGACCTCCCTTTCCGGGGTTGCTGCCAACCTTCCTCACCTGCTTTCTCTGTATTTGGGGTTTTTGGGCAGTTTCTTTGAAAATGCCCATATTCATGACATCCTCTACATTTGAACGGGAGCTGTTCATAATCCAGTTTTTGTAGGTGTTGCCAATCTCCAACCTTTAATTTTACCGCTTCCGGCAAGCCTATCTCCAAATCAACTTCCACACAAATTCTTGCACATGAATATTGATCTTTTGGTTCGGCTCTGTCAATGTAGTGCCCTAGTCCATTTCCGATAGCTTGTAACGACGAGGAGTTCCAGCAGTGGATTGGCAAGTTTGGGAGTTTGACCCAGACAGGGACGTCTTTTGGCACTTCCGAAGCTGGGTCGAAGTCTGGAGTCCACTGGTTCAGATAGAGCCCCTGTGTGCCCATGAAGTATGGCCCATTTCTGAAGATTAGATCGCGGTCCTCCTGGGAGATGAATTCGAAAATAAAGTATCCCCTTCCAACCGCGTAACAAGTTACACTGTTTGTTATTAGTGGCCGCCAATTCCTTTGGATCCAGTTATCTGTTGACTTGGTTGAGGGCCAAAGGCCCATGAACTAACCTACCAGGCCACGATCTGAGAGGGAGGGCGCTACCTTCATAGGTTGTTCCGGAGGGAGGTTAATCTCTGAAACGTCATCCAGTCTCTTTACAAAACTTGGCGCTTCTGCCTGGGGCGTTTTCTTTATGCAAGCTGCAACTAGTTTCCTGAAGGACGTGGTTGGGGAGGGAGGGGGCGACGACTCCCCTCCACCCTGGCTTGGCATGACAACGAATGAACTTAAACCCTAGATCAGAGCTTGAGCTTTACCCACGCACTCGTTTTTTGGCCAGCATCGAGTCTTGAATCTCCCAATAATCTATTTTTAAAGTTATCACCAAAAAAAACACCAAATTGATGTATAAGACCCCTCGCCCCAAAAATATTGACTAGTTCTTCCTTACTCCCCTTATAATATAAAATATAAAATATGTTATTTAAATCAATTGATAGAAATAACAATGAAATACCCCATATTTACCATATTTACTGTTTTGGAATAGTCTCCAAAACCATAAAACCCTCTCTCTTGGCAGGCCTATAACCGTGGCACCACATGACTTCCCACCATATGACCAATCCGCTAAAGCAACCCATCTGACCGCTCTCGAGTGGTCTTTTTGTCCGATCTTGTGCTTAATAATAGACACTCCCGTGAAGGGTTAGGGTTTGTACTTAAAGGCGTGGCTGGATAGATAAATAATGGACATATAGGTATTCTCTCACTCGATATTTTCATGGCAGCGAGCCCATGAAAACCACGATCACGCTCGTTCTCAATTCAAAAATCTCATATTCAGGTCTTTCCTTGCAAGTGGCCGGCTTCTGTATTCGTCTCAGCCAAGGGTTTTGAATTTTACGGTGACAGAGACGGTATTTTCTGTGGATTTCCGTGGAGCCGAGAAGGCACATGCAGTTTTTAGTTGATTTTCTCAGCGAAGGCAGATAAGATAAGTATAGATTGGGTTAGCAGGGAAAATTTTAAGATCTAAAAATGTCGGGATACGACGGAAGGTATGAAGGAAACGGCGAAGGTTACGATGAATGGGGTTCTTCCCCTCGCCCTAAAGAAGAATACCGGGAACCTTCTCCCTACGATGCTTTTGAGGACAGAGACACGCAACGCCAGGTATGGTCAGTTATTACAATTATTTTACACACGGTAGGGTTTATTTATTTATCTATATTTTCTTTTCACATAAGGTTATCCAGGGCCCCTGAATTTGCCATTAAAGGGCACGAAATTGTGACATGGAGTCAGATCTTTAAGGTTTTTCTTGGCATAATTTAATTTATTTGCTTATGCTTCAAGGTGGTTTGTTATGGGTACACTGCCTGTCAAAACGGCCGAAGATCCGAAACTGAAATGTTCCCTTTTTGAACCAAATCATCAAACTCTCACGAGCTTTGAACTTAACATATGAAGCTCAAAACCTTAGTTTTGTAATACATCTACTCTAATAGGTCACTTCCATTGGAGAAAAACCTGAATGGTAAGTAACTTCCATTGGAGAGAAACCTGTAAGTGCAGACATAATCTTTGCATCAGTGTATTGGGTACATCTTCTAATCTTGGAGATTCTCTCATTTCTTTATTCTGTCTTGTACAAGGATCGTCCTTATAGTATGTATTAAGATTGAACTTTCCTATGAGTCTGAAGTGTGTGCCAGGCAAAGGCAAATTCTCCTAGGTTATCCAGTGAGCATTTTAATTGCCCAAAATCTCTATGTTATTTACGTTTGTCAAAATAATTTGTATTGCAGGCTAATAACGCTTGTCCAAGTTTTCATGGCAGGATGTTCCAGGAAGGAATGTGATAGTCCAGTAGTTGACAGAATTAGAACATCTGCTGTCTTCATACCTGTCCAAATCACTTACATTGATTGTAAACAATAGGTTTCCTTGCAGAATGATCCAGAAAGTAATCTGATAGTGAATAAGTTTTATTTCTGCTCGGACATGAGCATGCACGTTTTTAAATTGTTTTCCAGTGAACAATAATAATAATCATCATCTAATTTTAAGGTCACAGCCTTGCCCAGACACCAAATTGACACAATTGATGCATGAGACCCTCCTGTTTGAGACAAGGGACTCCCTCCGTGCAGCAATTTGACTGTTTGGTTTACATAGTCTACAGAGGTGCACATACCCTACTTCCCCCTGGATTCGAACCTGTGATCTACAAGGAGGAAACACACTTTCTTAACCGTTAGGTACACTTTGGCTGTACACAAGGAACTAGAATACATTAAGTTTTACCAAGTTTTACCAGCAGAAGACTCTTACTAACCTCAACCTGTCTAACTTTGGATTTTACGAGTTACATTTATTAATTTTTACAGGCCTAATAATATCAATATAGCACCTGCAATGGTTTCAAGTCTATTGTGTTTGGAAGTTTTTGCCTATATGCTTTTGCGATAGTTTTTTGGTTACTAAATGGAGAATAGTGTTCTTGAGCGTTTTTGAGTTTTGAGTTAGACACTACAAAATATTTGAAGTTTTCTACATCTTGATGCATGTTATGGTTAATGATTTTTTACTATTTTGAATTGTATTGCAGCATTCCTTGCGTGATCCAGAAAGAGAACGCCCAAGGAGCAAAGAAAAGGACCGTGACAGGGAAAGAGAAAGAGAAAGGGACAGGGATCGACATCATAGAGATCACTATAGAGACAGAAGTGAGAGGGATGACAGGAGTAGAGGGCGAACTGAAGATCGCGAGCGGCATAGAAGTCATGATTATGACAGGTAGTTCTCTGCCCTGTTTATTTGAGGATGAACTTAGCAGATGGCACCACACCTGCCAATCCGAACCAAAAAAGTGGTGGGCTGTCTGTGATGTGTATGATATTCTGGATGCAAGGATCGACCTTTTATGTATGAGGAGCTTGATCATAAATGTGTTGTTGCAATTTACAGAGATTACTTGAAACAACTATTATATTTTTGGAATTGGACCTACTTTCATTTGTTTCCAGTCACTGCTTTAGTAATTATAATTGAAAATCTGCCATTGTTCATCGGAAGACAATTTTTTTGTTTAATTTCAAAGTGCTGCTTTAGAAAGCTTGATTAACTTAAGTTGTGATGATAAATTCAGGCACAGAGATCATGATCGTGACAGAGAGAGAAGGCACAGGCACAGATCACGCTCTCGTTCAAGGGGCAAATCAAGGCATCACACCAGATCTCGTTCACGCTCACGCTCTAGAAGGTGGTTTCATCTTGTTAATTGGATAATCTTTCCCATTGGTTTGTCTGGGACCTGGATTAGTTCTGTCATACATTGCTCAATTCTATTGCTCACACTGTTTCATATTACTGTAACTTTGGTTGAAAGAGATTGTGATTTTTTGCATATTCATATTTCATATATATCTGTTGTGGTTTGTGTAGCTCTTTTATTTAACACATATGGAAGGGGTGTTAGGTCTGGCATAATCTTTTTCTCATGCATTTAAAATAATAATAATAATGTCACTGAATAATTTCACATTTTTTTTCAGTATACCTTGAGTACATATGTACAGTAATTATGTGCGATTGAATGCTTACCTTTATGTTTCCTTTGCAGCAAACGGACAAGTGGTTTTGACATGGCACCACCTGGTGCTGCCATGATAGCTGGAGCGACTGTTCCAGGTCTGCATAAATGCTTCTCTTTAGAATTATTTTGTGCTATATATTAATCTAGGTTAGATTGGCAATACTAATATTTAGAGTTATTCTGAGAAGCTGTTGTATAAGGGTTTAAATTTGGACCATTGCTTCTATTTTATTGAGTATTGGTAAACCATAATGAGAACTCAGTACTCAGTAAAATAACTTGATTTTGTACATTATTTATGGGCAATTCAGTTTAATTGGTAGTTTCATACAGAAACTGAAAACAATTGTTTGCTTGTTTGCTTGTGGTGTTCTGGTTGGTTGTTTGTGGTTGTTTTTATTTTTTTGTGTTAAGGCAATATGGGGGTACATGTCCCTCTGTGCTACCAATGGGCGTGGCCACTGTAGCTTTTATGTACAACGAGGAATCAATGCACCGGTTTTGATGGATCTTTGTTCGTCTTCAACCGGCAACTATTGCCTTTTTGGTAGTTTTACATAAATTTCCTTCAGTATTTGTAATAACAGATTTGTTTCTTTTTAGTTAATTCATTTAATAGGGAGGGATATGAAATAAAGAAATTTGTAAAATTATGTTATGTGCTCAACAAGCCGGTTCAAAATATTAATATCCCCAGTTGTAATTTTTTAGCAACTTATTTAATTATGTCAGACTGATCATGCAGAATTGTTTTTTTTTTCTTTATTTTATTTTATTAAAATTATACAGGTCAAACCACAGGAATGTCGCAGGCAATGCCGGGAATGTTTCCTAACATGTTTCCCTTTGGGAATGCACAGGTGATCGTGAAAAATTATCCTTCCTTGTTAACATATACATTTTCCATTAAAAACTTGGTCTTATAAAGTTGCTAACAGAATCTGGAAGTTTCTGTTTCAAATTTTATTTTGTTGTTTAGCTCCAGAGCCCGACTAATAGTTTATATACATTGGGGCAGTTTGGAGGTCTTCCCGTGATGCCAGTGCAAGCAATGACACAACAGGTACCCTTCGCTTGCCTACCCACCCCTGTAAGTTGGTGAACGATAAATTAAACCCTTATGAATAAATATTTCGCATATAGTACTCTGATACATAATAGCATTGTTTGTTATATTAATCATTTGATATTTTAGTGCTTGAAATTTGTGGAGATTGAGCTGTGTATGTTTTCTGAAACGTCCAATGTTTTGGGTGGACCCTCCACCCATATTCAGGGACTAGAAGCATTTGAAAATGCTAAAAAAGAGTGCTGGGGTGAGATTAAATAGGAAATAGATGTGAAATAGCGGTTAGAAATTATAAATAAAATAAGCTTATATTCGTTGAGAATTAATATTAAAATAAACTTTTATTCGTCGAGAATTAATAGTAGAATGGTCATGAACAATAATAAGAATGTGATATAATTAAAGATTGGGGGAATTAATTAATATAATCAAAGTATTAAATGGTCAGGGTCAAACCAAGAAACTATAAAGTAGGCAAAGAGAAATTGAAATGGGAAAATATTAAAGATGGGGAAGAAGATAAAATGATTCCAAAACGTAAAAATAAAGAATAGATGGGTCAGGTTAAAACAGGAAATTATATGGAAGGTAAAATGAAATTCAAGGAGAAGTTAGGATAAAGAAGAAAAGAGGAAACTAGATGAGAGGGTAAACAAAGAAGGATGAGGATATTTGTAATGAGTATGTTCTGTTATTTTCTTGGATTTCTTTTTTTGTTGTGTTGTTTTCTTCTTTTGATGATTTGCAGTGTTAATACTTAACGTGAAATCTATTATATAAATGATGATTTATTTATCAGCCTCTAATCTTATTACCATGAGTCTGTTTAATATGTCAAAACCCTGGACCATGTGTTATTAGAGATAGATTATGGCTAGAGTCCAATGAAGACAAGATGGAAATAAGCCTGAAGACTTAGGGCTGCTGCAGAACTCCATAAATAAAAATCACTTCAATAATGATTGTAAAGGTCCACTATATAAAAATTGGCATCTAAGTATATGCAGTCCTAAAGAATCCAATGGGGACAAGATGAAAATAAGCCTGAAGACTTACGACTGCTACAAAACTTCATAAATAAATCTCACTTCAATAATGAAATAGAACCCTTTTAAAGGAAAGGTCAACTATATAGAAATTGGCATGTAAGTATATGCAGAAGTCAGAGGCTGGTGAGTGACCATCTTCTAGCTCATGCCCTTTGTGCATACAAATGTCATTTTTAAGGTTGGAAGGCAGTCCTTTTTGTCCTCGTAAGTTGTTGCTGTAGAAAGTGCCATTGGATGTCAAAACTGTCCTACAGTCTGGACATTGTTGGCATAAGACAATAAATAATCACCTAAGAGGTTCTGTTTTATCTTTGTTTACTGTGTTTTTTGCTTGAGATTGAAGTGCAAAATGCAGATCCCCTGCTTTTGGTTTGAATTTACAATTACCGATGCCTGGAGTATAGAAAGTTGGGTTGTGGTTGAGTTTGGGGAAATATAGTGCCCAAAAATTTTAATATGAGAACATGATTCTGTGGAATTCATGGTTAGAGAGAGACCTTAAACTTTTTCATATTTATGCAAACTACTATTGGTAAATGCTTGATTTCAAATTTGAATATATAATATATTTCTATTTGTGAAACTGAGCAGGTATGAAGGAAAAGAAGTTTTAACCATGCATACTTCCCTTCATAATAAGACAACAATTTAGTAAGCTTTTTCAATGTAATACTTTCGGAACCTAGTTTATATATTGGTGGATATTGCGGAGCTTTTTCATT
>JASDQU010503328.1:6526-18793 GCA_032191745.1 Picea mariana | reverse complement strand
ATTAATCATTTGATATTTTAGTGCTTGAAATTTGTGGAGATTGAGCTGTGTATGTTTTCTGAAACGTCCAATGTTTTGGGTGGACCCTCCACCCATATTCAGGGACTAGAAGCATTTGAAAATGCTAAAAAAGAGTGCTGGGGTGAGATTAAATAGGAAATAGATGTGAAATAGCCGTTAGAAATTATAAATAAAATAAGCTTATATTCGTTGAGAATTAATATTAAAATAAACTTTTATTCGTCGAGAATTAATAGTAGAATGGTCATGAACAATAATAAGAATGTGATATAATTAAAGATGGGGGGAATTAATTAATATAATCAAAGTATTAAATGGTCAGGGTCAAACCAAGAAACTATAAAGTAGGCAAAGAGAAATTGAAATGGGAAAATATTAAAGATGGGGAAGAAGATAAAATGATTCCCAAACGTAAAAATAAAGAATAGATGGGTCAGGTTAAAACAGGAAATTATATAAAAATTGGCATCTAAGTATATGCAGTCCTAAAGAATCAAATGGGGACAAGATGAAAATAAGCCTGAAGACTTACGACTGCTACAAAACTTCATAAATAAATCTCACTTCAATAATGAAATAGAACCCTTTTAAAGGAAAGGTCAACTATATAGAAATTGGCATGTAAGTATATGCAGAAGTCAGAGGCTGGTGAGTGACCATCTTCTAGCTCATGCCCTTTGTGCATACAAATGTCATTTTTAAGGTTGGAAGGCAGTCCTTTTTGTCCTCGTAAGTTGTTGCTGTAGAAAGTGCCATTGGATGTCAAAACTGTYCTACAGTCTGGACATTGTTGGCATAAGACAATAAATAATCACCTAAGAGGTTCTGTTTTATCTTTGTTTACTGTGTTTTTTGCTTGAGATTGAAGTGCAAAATGCAGATCCCCCTGCTTTTGGTTTGAATTTACAATTACCGATGCCTGGAGTATAGAAAGTTGGGTTGTGGTTGAGTTTGGGGAAATATAGTGCCCAAAAWTTTTAATATGAGAACATGATTCTGTGGAATTCATGGTTAGAGAGAGACCTTAAACTTTTTCATATTTATGCAAACTACTATTGGTAAWTGCTTGATTTCAAATTTGAATATATAATATATTTCTATTTGTGAAACTGAGCAGGTATGAAGGAAAAGAAGTTTTAACCATGCATACTTCCCTTCATAATAAGACAACAATTTAGTAAGCTTTTTCAATGTAATACTTTCGGAACCTAGTTTATATATTGGTGGATATTGCGGAGCTTTTTCATTGCTGGGAAAACAAGGCAATTATCTTTAATATATTTCTATTGCTCTGTAAGAGGCAGTATATGATGGATTTGATTTCATTGAGGTTGGATGCTTTTGATTTTGCATGATGCCTGGATGAGTTCTTAGGAATAACCTGTTATTTTTTTGGTCTTGATACAGGCTACACGTCATGCGCGACGTGTATATGTTGGTGGTCTTCCTCCAATGGCTAATGAACAGGTAAAATTCTGTGCCTTTTTTGGAACAATTCTTGATCTGTTTTCTAATAAGCTAATTGACAGCCGTATAAATTTTAAAATTAGACTTTCAAGGAGTTGCGGAATTTGTTTTGCAGTTCTGTATTTCTTGTCTAATGCTTTATTGAATCGTATATACTTAATAAAGGGTTTTTGGTGCAGCTCGTTCTTTAAAAATGTTCAAACTTTTGCTGAACATCAAATGTGTTCAGCATGCTCCTTTCAGAACAATTGAGACAAGTCTCCTGAAGTCATGATGTTTGATAATATGAAAATTCTAAATGTGTGTTTTTTATTGTGCCAATGATCCATCTATTAAATCCCCCACCCCAACCGAGGGATGGATGGATGTTTTCATGTTCAGAAAGGGGTATTGTTATGTAGAGATATATAAAAGTGTAGAAGTGATGTAGAATGGAATTATTATTATGCATCTTTTCTATGGTGAACTGATTATTTCTTTTTCTCATATGCTTGATTTCCAGACAATTGCTACATATTTTAGTAGAGTTATGGCTGCTATAGGAGGAAATACTGCTGGGCCAGGTATGGATTATGTGTGATTTAATTAARAGGAACTATTTCAACTTTGTATTTTTTACTTGAATTGCCTGAACTCTAGGCAATGGAACTGAAATTTCTACTTGCGAGCAGGTGATGCTGTTGTTAATGTCTATATTAATCATGARAAGAAGTTTGCTTTTGTGGAGATGCGMACAGTTGAAGAGGCCAGCAATGCAATGGCCCTTGATGGTATCATGTTTGAGGTATGATATTTTATACTATGYTCCAATTTTCGTTAAAATTAAGTTAAAAAAGGTTTACTCAGTTGTRCTATAGTGGACAGTATCCTTACACTATTTTAATGAAGTGAACAGCTGATTTTGTYGATTTTCTTATTATTACTATTGACTTCCATAGGGCGTTTCTGTGAGAGTGAGGAGACCAAGCGATTACAATCCCTCGTTGGCCGCAGCACTTGGTCCAAGCCAACCTAGTCCCCACCTTAATTTAGCCGCTGTTGGTCTCACACCAGGGTAAGTTATATAATGCAACATTTRTATATCAATGGCTAAGAAGTGATGCTGAGATGCTCTACTTGTGCTTGTTTTGTTTCAAGTCCTTTATGAAAWTATTCTACCCAGATACGTCCTAATATAACATTGCTAACTTATATAGCCATGGCAGTGCTGTTGGAGGAGCTGAGGGACCTGATCGAATATTTGTTGGTGGCTTACCATATTACTTTACAGAAGCACAGATAAGAGAACTGCTTGAATCCTTTGGGTATGTGTGTTTAGATATTTGGTTTGTAGTATTATATTTTTTGCAATAAATTTAAACAAGTGATATGCAGAGTTCTCTGGAAAGATTATAATACTTTCCATTAATAGGTAGGTCTTTTGGAATGGACAATCATGTACAGGCCTCAAGTACAAGATCAAAACAATCAACCTTCTTTTCAAAATAAATAACATCTTTTGAAAGATTATAATGCTTACTATGCATAGGTTTTTGGGAATGAACAATTATGTATAGGGTCCTCAATGTCAGGATCAAATAATTCAACATGCTTTTCAAAAAAAATTACATGAGGATTCTTGGATTCACCTATGTGTTATTCAGGATCTATTTTCTCAGTGGGTGTAGGAGGAAACGGACTACAGAGGAACAATTGCTGTTTTTTTTGGAATTGCACAAAAGCATAGGTGTATTATATTGTTTTAATGGAACTCCACTCTCTACATGGACAAATGAAACCTTTTTATGCCTGAAGAGCAGCATACAGAATCATCTGTACATTATGAAGTATACAAAATCATCCACTGAATATGCTTTTATAAGTATCTTTAGTGTTTGATGGTCTTGCCACCACATATGCTTTAACATATATGTAGTCAATCTACCCTATATACTAATCTAAGTTACCAAGAAATGGATATGGATCTGCCATATTTTTGAAAAGCCAGGATCCATTTCCAATGGGGAAATGACAAGTACAAAAAACAGAGTCAAGAATAAAAATCATTCAAGAATCACAAAAATAGAACTGTAGGTTATAACCAAAACCAAAAAGAGAGTTCTCATGCATATTGTTGATGTTTTTTAGCATTGGGAGTATTCCCACATTGTCCTTGGTGTCGGAAATGAGGGAATTTTTGTTGGCACTCACATTGCATTTTTCATTTTGTGAAAACCCCTTGTATATTGAGGTGGGGCTTGGTTGGGGCTTCACACCCACATGGAGGAATAAATAATTCTAATTTGATGTTGAGTTATTTGTTTCAAAACTCACTCGTTAGACTCATATAAAAGGAGAGGTAATGTGAGGAGACACTTGTCACATCTCGTTGTGACATTTTGGAGTTGGCATAAATGAGTGAGCACTTGTGCCAAGGAGATTGGGAGGTAAAATTTCAGCAGGGAAATTCTTCACTTTGACAAATCTGTCCTAGGGTTTTTGTTCTTTTCTGAAATTTTCAACCAAAAGAGAGGCCCTACATGTGAGCTCATATGTGTGATAGTAGTAGAAACAAGTATCGTCAGCAGTTGGGACGGTCCGTATAGTTGATGTCAATAGTCTGTACAATTTGTATGATTCGTACAATTCTTACAAGTGACATCGGTAGTCCGTATAGGCAGTACAAGTGACATCAACAAGCTGTACAACATATTTGCAAATTGTAATTTTTTTTGTCCCAAAAAATTCTTAATCAAAAGATTTATTGAACAAAAATTTGTCTCATGTGCATGGATGATTTCTCTCTGATCTTTGTGTTTGCACTGCAATTTTCTATCATGATTTTAGTGTAAAATTCTTCATTGGCAACAACCCTAGTTTATTGTTTGAGGTCACTTGGAAGTAATTTTCAGATATGAAATTGAATGCATTGATTGTCCTTGAAAACTTTGACATGGTATCAGAACATAGGCTCAAGAGAGAGGAGTCATCTCTTGAGAAACAATTGCTGCAGATTTTTGTTGCTGCATATTTGTGTGGCTGCAGATTTTTGTTGCTGCATATGTTTTTTTGTTCTGGACAGGTCACAATGGTGAACACTCTTAGAGTGGAGGATAGGTTGGATGTGGCCATTAATTTGTGGGTTTGAAAGACTAGACTCCTTTTGCTCTTGGAAGAGAATGATCTCAAATATTATGTTGAGCAGGAATTAACAACCCATAGGAAGAGGGAATTGAAGGCGAAGAGGGTGTTGTTGATTTTTGTGAAGGATCACTTGATTTCTCATATTTTCGAGAAGACAAAAAGGATATGTATGATGCTTTGGTGGGCTTGTACCAAAGCGGGAATGCAAAGCCAGAAGTTGATTTTGAGGCACCAACTCCGATTTGTTGACATGTACAAATAAGATATAGTTGCTAGTTGCCTCATGAGGATCACTGAAATTCATGATCAACGTATAGCCATTGGTGAGGTAGGTGATGACACAGAGTTGGTGAATGTGGCATTGAATGGTTTTCCCAGGTCTTGAGAACCATTTGTGCGAGGGATTTGTGCACAAGAGAAGTTGCCAGCATTTGATAGATTGTGGATTAATTGCATCCAAGAGGAGGCTTGGATAGAGTCTAGGAATGGCAAGTAGAGAGGTATTGATGATGAGAAGCTGGCCCTAGTTGCTCACACTAGGAGAGAGGCATTTCCAAAACAGAGGAAGAAGGGACCTTAGCACAATCAAGTGTTTTGCTTGTCATACGCCAGGTCACTATGCCCATAGTGGAAGAAAGGGAAAGGGAAAGGGAAGCAAAAGGAATCATCAGTTGAGGTGGATGAAGTTGTAGACATGCTTTAGAGGGAGTTCTTATTGGTCTCTGCCTTTTCTAGTGTATTTTTTGGTAATGGGACTTGGTTTGTGGATAGTGGAGCCACATGCCATATGACAAGAGCACGGGAATTGTTCGAGAGCTTCACAGAGTTTGACTTAGATATGCATGTGGAACTTGGTATGGGGGACCAAGCATGCAATGCAAGGATTTGGAATAATGTCATTCCAAATGGAGTCAGGAGATGTGTTGAGTCTGACCACTGTGCTCTTAGTCTCAACGATTGAGGAGAAGGGTTATAAGGTTTTGTTTCGAGATGGACATGTGCTATTTATGTCCAAGGGATCTAGTTTAGACACAACGATAGTTCTTGGAGTTAAGAGAGCAACTTGTATAAGCTTAAAGGGCCAACTTATGTGAGCTATGGCAAGTATAAGAGTGACAGAGGACAAGGAGCAGGTAGCTTCAAAGGTTGTGCAACTCAGAGAGAGTCATGCTTCAGGATTCGGTGGGAAGGAGCAACCTTCCAAGTTTGTCAAGAGGAGGTTAGACTTCAGAGGGAGTCAACAGGCTTAGAGGGAGACTCAACTGTCCAGAGTAAGTCAACCTTCAGGTTCAGGTTGGTGTCATGGGTTGAGGAAGCTAGGTAGGATGCTCAGAAGCGGGAGGCTTCTAGGAGCAGGGTGTCTTCCAAGAAGGGTCTATGTCATACAGTGGGATTTGCTTCTGTGTCGGAGGGAGCAATTGTGGTAGCAAATCTAGTGTGGGAGACAGAGCCACTGGGGTCCATATCATACAATGGGATTTGCTTCTGTGTCAGAGGGAGCAATTATAGTAGTGGATGTAGTGTGGGAGGCAGAGCCTCTTCCAGTGCGGGAGATAGATCTACTTCTTGGTGATGGTGGATTGGAATATCTCTCTTGCTAAGGAGTGTTGATGTTTTGTAGCATTAGGAGGTATTCCCACATTGGCCTTGGTGTCAGGCATGTGGGAGGCTTCTAGGAGCAAGGTGTCTTCCAAGAAGGGTCCATGCTATACAGTGGGATTTGCTTTTGTGTCAGAGAGACCAATTGTGGTAGCGGATCTAGTGTGGGAGGTAGAGCCACTTCCAGTGTGGGAGACATATCTACTTCTAGGTGATGGTGGATTGGAATATCTCTTTTGCTAAGGAGTGTTGATGTTTTGTAGCATTAGGAGGTATTCCCACATTGGCCTTGGTGTTGGGCAGGTGGGAATCTTTGTTGGCGCTCACAATGCATTTTTCATTTTGTGAAAACCCCTTGTATATTGAGGTGGGGCTGAGGTGGGGCTTGGTTGGGGCTTCACACCCAAGGAAATCCAGCAAGGAAATTCATCACTTTGGCAAATCCATCCTAGGCTTTCTGTTCTTTTCTGATTTTTTCAGCCAAGAGAGAGAGGCCGCACGTGTGAGAGGAGCAACAGAAACAGGTGATGTCAGTAGCACGTATGGTCGGTACAAGTGATGTCAGCAGGACATAGGTTTGCAAGTTGGAAGGGTTTTTTGGAATTTGATGAAAGTTGTAATTTTGTTGGACTGTTTTTGTCTCAAATTGATTGCTTGAAAAATTTGACACATTGCTGTTAGCCATCCATGTACCATAACTGTTAATTGGATAGGTTAACCATCATTAATTATTGATCATTTTCAAGACCATTTCAGCAAGAGCATGTAGCAGGTCATAACAGTGCTCTTGTGAGCTCTACATCCACGGGACTAAATAATAGTGTTGGTGAAGTGAGCAACAACATAGCACATAAGGATAAATAAGATATTTGTAGCAGACCTTGATCATAATGATAAACCAAACCTTGATATTAGACCTAGAGAGCAGGTCTTGACGTAAGGTTAGATTGGACCTTAATTAGGAACGGGGTTTAGGGTATTTACCCTTTAGGAGTTTAGGGTTTTGGATTTTTTTTCATTAAAAAATCATTTTCAGGGGTTGGTGGCTCAAAAATTTATTGGAAGTTTCAGGATCTGTTTCAAACTGTCATGATCCATTTCATTTTCCACAGGACCTGTTTCATGGCCTCTAATCCATTTCCTTTTCCAGAGGATCTGTAATGTACCTAGGGAGGATATTATGGGTACCCAAGAGGATAATGAATGTAATGTGGCCATAATAATGGAATAGGCTCACTGTGTAATTAAAAAGAAATAATATGTCCACTATGTAATTAAAATGAAATAATATAATAATAAGGGATAGTTGGCATAGCCCCTAGGAATATTCATGAAAAAATAGCCCCTAGGAGTATTTGATGGTGTTACTCTACCCTAAGTGTTCATCTTTCTATATTCTTGTGTTGTTCATGGTGAATGCTTTGGCATGTTTGGATTTGGACTTATTTTGAAATTTCAAGGTTTTATTCCCTCTTATATATATCAAGGTTTACTACAGGATCTGTTTCCATGATAGATCTTGGGCAGACCCTGGCAGATCTACAACTGGATTAGATTCGTGGATTTTTCACATAGATGTGGCGGATCCTATAACAAAGCGACTAATTAATTGGTCAACCCACTTAAAAAATGTTGAACCCTACAAAATAAAGAAGAGGCATAATTGGTGTAAACTAAAAATGTAAACTGAGAATGCGAGTACCCTCAAAGGCTGCAATCTAACCTACAAGTGTCCCTGACGTACATCAAATTGATATTTGAATTCTAAGTTTTTGTTATTTGAGACTCAGGGCTGAAATGCATCTCTTATGCCTTTCAAATACCCAGCATGGTTCTTAAGGGGTTCATGAATGTCCCAATGATCAAGGCAATTCTTAACATTGCCTCCAAATATTCTAATAATATCTTGTCAAAAGATTTGCTGGGCTGGTGAATATGTGGTGTTGTTATTTTCCTCACCACGGTCCAAGTCTCTCATTGATATGTTATACCTGAGTTAAGGCCAATATTTCAGGTCAGGTGTTAATAGGGAACATAGGGAACAAACCCTATTGGTGTTTGCAGAGTAATGAGTGGATGCCTAAAAAAATAATGATATCTTATCTGATATTCATTTGATATCATTATGTATGTTTCTGCTTGTGTCTGTATGTCTCTCTCTTTCTATATTTATAACCCTGAAACTATGTGCCTGTATGGCTTGTGGTCTGTGAGCCCAAAGCCGTTTTTGTAAACATTTTTTTATTAAAATTTGTTCTAATCTTATTTTGTATTTTGTTTTCAATTTTCTTCTCTCTTTAGAAATATTATGTTTGATATATTCTATATTAACCGGATACATATTATGCTTTTGTTATCTGATCCTTGTAATTTCTTCAAAAATATTATATTTGATATATACAATGTTAAGAAAATGTATGTATGCTATTTTACTGTATCTTTTGGCAGGGCATGTAGGATTATTTTCACAACTAACTCCGCTTTCCATTGAATCAGATTGAATGGGTGGTTTTGAATCCATTTGATCCCATGCCTCAGCACTGAAGTTCTTTCATTTAACCACTTGACCACAACCTGCTTTACATAATAGTATATTATGAATAAATAAATATACTATACAAGTAATATTATCTTCCATATTAATATAGCATTATATTATATTTAATACCACAGTATATTGATGTACTAACATCCGTATACATTATATTTTCTAAATTTTTTGTTTTAATATGAAACTTATACTTCGTATATATTAGAAACAGGCCAGCAATATGGCGTCACATATTTGACACAATCAGGCTTTTGCATTTTTATGCCCTGCAAGCCTCTTGCAATTCTGTAGCATGATGTAAATCACCGGGTTAATTTTTTAACTCTTGAATTATATATATGGACAAATTCCAGGCATCATGCAATTATTTTACTATATTTTATCTTTGTCATCATTCTTTTCCAGGTTGTTGCATAATAATTGGCTATTTATATTATAATTTATCTAGTTTGCCTTTTGAATTTTAGAGTCTGCTTGATATATTTTTTTCGAAGCATAACATTACAGAAAAACCCAAGGGATGCTTCTCCACATTTGTGGATGGCATCCCTAGTAAGCTTGTTGGTGTAGACTAGTGCACCTCACCAAGGGGGATTTGAACCAGGCACCTGCTGGCACGGATCTAGCCAAATGCCCAGCAACATTGGCCACAACTGGTTGAACTAACCCCCTGGATTAGAGTCTGCTTGATCTATGCCACTATGGTTAAACAAGTGTTCTCTTTTAAAACGACTCAAAGAAGTGGAAAGTGGTTTGATTATTCCCTACATAATTTTAATATTATAAATCATTTCTGTAATTTCTTTTCATCGATAATATTTTAAATGGTCTGTCTATTACACAAATTTCATGATGATTGGTACAGGTTTTTTAGAGATATGTTGTTTTGTGAACTCACAACTTGTTATAACAGTGGAATCACAACATAATGCCTAAAAAGACATAAATACAACAAACACTTGAGGTGAAAATTAGACTCGATACATCTTTATAGAAAGGAAATTCATCTACTGCATTTCTGAGTGTTGAGACTATGTAGTCATCAAATATATTGTTGTTCCCTCAATCCTCCTTTTTAACTTTATTAGACATCTCTCATTGGTGTAAATCTGCCCATGGTGTTCTGTCTTGTAGGCATTATCCATTACAATTTCCTCTTGTTTGACTTCTCCTTGTCAATGTACAACCAGTCAGCTTCATTCCGATTGACACTTTTCACCATGGCACTTTACTCACATTTCATTATAAGCTGTCCACTGTTGTCAAATGTATATATTGAGCATCTCACGCATCAGAGCTTGAAGTTTTTCATGTCAAACTGTTCCCTGTCAGACATGTAATGTTGGCCTCCCTTTGTCAACTTTCGGTGACAGTGGTTGAATCATATTTCTAGTGGTATGGTCAATTCCTAGCTGAAATGTATACAAGTTGTCAAGTTAGAGTTTTTCATTTGGTCCTTTCTGGTTATTCCTATCTTATGTGAATCTGACCTCACCCCAATACTAAGTCTGATTGTCAAACCCATTTATAATAAGTTGGTCAGTCTTACTGTTGTGAGGATGCACCAGTCAACTCTTAACATTCAATGACTTCATAGATGCAATGCAGTTTTGGTCAATGCTCATTCATCCTACGGGATGGAGGCTAAATTATATCTGGCTAAAGTTCTTTAACAATTCCAACTGATTGCTACTAGCTGCAAATCCATCAAATTCTTGAGTCATGACTTGCTATCTCATTTTGAACTGATAACTCATTTCGTATAGTGATCTCTGCCCCGAGAAAATGTCTTCTTGAGATCAGATGTAGTCCTCTTGCTGTGTTTGATGAGCATCACAAAATATTTTTAATGCTGGAAGGTGCTGATCAACTTATTGATCTTTTTATAGTCTTTGTAATTTTTATCAGAGTTTGAATTTACAGTGATTATGAAAGATTGCATTGTAATTTGTAATTTTTATGAGAGCAAGTGATATTTCTATCTAGTCAGGCAAGGGTTCTAAATTTGTTGTACAAAGGTAGTTACTTCTTTAAAGATTGCAGAGATGTCCTACTACATTTTTTAGTCTGAGACTGTTAKTGAATATCTTTTAATCTTTTATCTCTWTGCCATCCCTTGAAATTTGGGTTTCTCTAGCTGTCMCTGAAACTTGTTCTYCCTTACCCCCCTGCCCCAAACCCTGACAAAATTCAGAAGATAAGCCTTTTCTAGTTATAATGTGTTTTGCCAGCGAATGATCTCAGATGCATAGAAAAGTGTAATATTGGTTCTGAAAATTTTCCTACCTGCTCAGCAGTCTCATTTTCTACATTCTTGTTTACTATAAAAGGAAATAACCAGAGAACTTGGAATGGTAACCTAGGATACCATCTGGCACCTTGTTACCTCATTTTTGTTTCTGGACTTGCATGTCTCGTCTCCATAGTAATTCTGGTTTTTTGTTTATTTTATCAGACCTCTTCGTGGATTTGATCTTGTTAAAGATAGAGATACAGGTAATTCAAAGGGCTATGGCTTTTGCGTTTACCAGGTATGTTTATCTGTGCTGATATTTTTGTATATGAATAGCTCGTTTGTGTTAGTCATTATTTTAATGCTTCTGAGGTGTCATTTAAACTCCTGTCATGATCAAGATGCAAGCTAATTACCTAAGTTAATATTGTAGGATCCAGCTGTGACAGACATTGCATGTGCTGCCCTTAATGGGCTTAAAATGGGTGATAAGACTTTGACTGTGCGCCGTGCTACTGCCAGGTATAGATATACACGATGGCATGATATCTCTTAATTGAATCTACATCTCTTATTGTTCATTCTTAATTATGGCAGTCTAACTGAGACTATCTCTTTTTCATTTGATAGCAGTGGTCAGCCAAAACCAGACCAGGAGAATGTCTTAGCACAGGCTCAACAACATATAGCTTTACAGGTGAGGTTTTTTCAGTTGTCACAATGCCTTTTTGCACATAAAAGTAATTGATGTGTCTTTTAAACTTTGTTCTGGTTTCTTGTTTGTGTGATATATCCTTTTTCTATGCTGCAGAAGCTTGCACTGCAAGTTGGAAGTGGTGTACCTGGTTTGTTTACTGCTGCTCTTGGCCCCCCAGAAACACCTACAAAAGTTGTTTCCTTGACACAGGTACATAACCTTAATCTCCTTTGGCAAGAGCACAGCTAACTCTGAATTATGTCTCTGGGCCTAGAAAGAGGTATGCTTATTGGTGCTGGTATCGTTAGGGTAAAAATAACTTTTGATATAATTCTTCCCTCTAGTATATCATTACATAGTTTGTAGTTCAGTGGGTTAGCTCGAGTGGTTGGGTGCTATGATTTACAAGTAGGAGATCTCGGGGAGTCCCTGGGCTGGCTGGCTCTGTGGACGTTGTGGGCTTCAGTCAGTGTCCCTGCTGAGTTAGGTTGCTAAAACTGCAACAGTCGGTTTTCCCTGGGTACCATACTCGGATCAAGGGGAAGGGGTTGGGGGTTTTCTTGGGAATTATATTAA
>JASDQU010503327.1:69941-87490 GCA_032191745.1 Picea mariana | reverse complement strand
ATAGCTAATTACCGTGGGACGATATTCATTCTATTCATCATCAATGTGACCATATTTCCTACAATTTTTTGTAGTTGTTGCTATTAAAATTCTTACGGGACATCTAAGGCAACATTTTTTACAAGGGAAATAACATCTACCATCATCCTTTTCACCCACTTTACTTTTTCCCCCACCTCTAACAACATTCTGCGACATTTTTCTGCACAAAAATACCCTTTCGGAACCGTCGTTGTTGTAGCAAGATTGTCGCAACAACTTTAAATCTTCAAATATTTATAGTCCAATTTTAGGTCACTATCGTCACAATTGCAACGATAGTGACCTAAAAATATTTATTTTTCCATCTATTTATTTTAGGTAATTTTTAACGGTCAATTTTAAGGTAAGGTCAGTCATCGCTTTTATGACAGACAAACTATAGTCGTCTCTCTTGCAACGAACATTGATCATAATAATTTAGTCAAACTACATGCGTTGCGATAGCGACGAATACAGGGTGGATTTAGAAAAAATGAACTTTTTCTCTTGCATGTTGCGATGAAAGAGTACTTTCATCACAAGTGGTCGTCGCAAATTTTTCAATATGTAGTAGTGTGGATATTGAGGTTCCTTTGTCTAGTTTCGCTTGTCTACTCGTGCACTAAGGAAATCTAGATCTGTCTTTCTATTCCTTAGTGTTGGTTGTGGATCCTGATTATCTTCTTGATTCAAAGGTTTGTTTCAGCCATGCTTGGACCCTATTCCCTAACGAGGGGGTGTGGGGGGGATTTCCCCCCCGCAAATGATGCTAGGGGGGTCTAGGGGTCAACTATAAAATATTGTAATTTCATATTCAATATGGATTGTTCATTATAAGGTTGCAGATTTGACGGTAGAAGTTATTTTAGGGATTTTTTCCCTAGAAGACAACCCTCTTTTATGAGGGAATTGTATTGTGGTTGTGTATGTGTCTGATTATTGTATTCAGAGAGAGGAGACTGCGAGAGGAATAAGAGGAAGTTACAGTGGTTGAGTTTTAGGTTGCATCCCTTCATTTTGTTGGATAATAAAAAGGAAGGACCTAGCAATTTCTCCGGTGGACGTATCCCACACTGGATGAACCACATATATTTGTGTCTCTATTGTATTGTGTATCTTTTGTGTTTTATTTCTGCATTTGTTTTATTTTATTTCTCTATGATCTTGTTTTTATAACAACTAGTATCCGAGCGAAAGTTAACTGACAGGAAAAGAGGTTTCCTGGTTCGAGTGGGAGCAATGGTAGAAGATGGAAAGTTTAGGGTCGGGAAATTTAACAGCCAAAACTATTAGTTATGGAAGATGCAGATGGAAGATTATTTATATCAGAAGGATCTATTCATATCATTGGGTAGAATAGAAAATAAGTCGACGACCATGAAGGACGAAGAATGGGAGGTTCTCGACAGAAAGGCACTGGGAACAATACAATTGAGCCTGGCAGCGTCGATGGCTTTCAATATTTCAAAATAAAAGACAATGAAGGAAATGATGGAGTCATTGGATAAACTATATTAAAAACCCTCAATGTCCAATAAGGTATTTCTAATGAAGCGATTATTTAATATGAAGATATCAGAAGGTGGGTCTGTTGCAGATCATTTAAATGAATTTAATACGGTTACTTATTAGCTAAGTTCTGTAAAAGTGAACTTTGATGATGAGGTCAAGGATTTTCTAATATTGTTCGCATTTCCAAAAATATGGAACGACTTGGTCATGGTTGTAAGTAACTCTGCCTCTAGTTCAAACACTCTAAAGTTTGATGATGTTGTTGGTGTTATCCTTAGCGAGGAAATGTGATGGAAAATCACAGGTGAGACATCAGGAATGCGTTAAACATGGAGAGAAGGGGAAGACAAAGGATAGAGGAAAGTGCTCACGGAACCGTGAGAATTCTAGGAAGGGAAGATCCAAATCCAGACTAGGAAAAATAGAGTGCTGGAATTGTGGAAAGAAAGTACATATGAAGAAAGACTATAGAGCTCCAAAAAAACAAAGAGATGGACAGCAGGAGAAAAATCAAGAAGAAAATTTAATAGGTGATGTGTTACAAGATGATTTGATTTTTTTGTAGACAATATTTATGAGTCTTGGGTAGCATATTCAGGGGCTTCGTTTCATTCCACACCCCATAGGAAAAATTGTCTAGATTATGTTCAAGGTGATTTTGGATAGGTTCATTTGGGTGATGATGCACCATGCAAAATTGTTGGAATGGGAAAGGTACAAATAAATCAAAAGAATGGAAACCAATGGTTGTTGAAAGAGGTAAGACATGTTCCAGATCTAAGGAAAAATCCAATTTCAATAGCAAAGTTGGTAAGTAAAGGTTGTATATCCATATTTACGAATAAGGCATGGAAGGTCATCAAAGGATCACTGGTGATAGAGAAAGGAGAGAAGGTAGGTACATTATATTTATGTACTGGTAATATTGATTCTTCTATCTCTTTAGCTTCTATAGGATTGGATACATCTCTTTGGAATCATAGGTTGAGACACATGAGTGAGAAGGGGATGCAGATACTTCACAAAATGAATTTGTTTCCAGATATTAAACAAATTGATTTGGATTTATGTGAGCACTGTGCTTATGGAAAACATAAGAGAGACAGATTTATCAGAGTTGGAAAAGAAAAGAAGAGTGAAAGGTTAGAGCTTGTGCATACAGATGTATGGGGACCAACTCAGGTATCATCTCTTGGTGAATCTCATTAATATGTTACTTTTATTGATGATGAAACTAGAAAAACTTGGGTTTATTGCATTCAAAAAAATATGATGTTTTTGATACTTTTAAGAAATGGAAAGCTTTGGTTGAGAATGAGACAGGAAAAAGGTTGAAGTGTCTCAGATCAGAAAATGAAGGTGAATATTGCAAAAAGGAGTTTGATAATTACTATTCATACCCTGAGATTCATAAAGAGAAAACAGTTCCAGGAACACCACAAGAAAATGGTGTGTCATAAAGGATGAATAGGACAATCATGGACCCTGTAAGGAGTATGAGATTGCATGCTAGGTTTCCTTTACAGTTCTGGGCAGATGTTATAGATAATGCTATTTACTTAAAAAACAGAGGACCTTCAATCTCTTTAGATGGTGGAATTTTAGAGGAGGAATGGACAAGTAAAAATGTAAACTATTCTTTTCTGAAGACTTTCGTTTGTGAAGAATTTGTCCATATTAATAAAGAAAATGGAACAAAGCTTGAGGAAAAATCCAAGAAGAGTACATTTATTCGATAAGGTGTTAATGATTTTGGTTATATCTTATGGGATTATGAAAATCACAAAATCATTAGGAGTAGATATTCCATATTAAATGAGAAGGTCATGTACAAAGATCAGTTGCAGGGAAAGAAACGGGAAAAAGAAAAACCAGAATACACGGTGCTTGATGAGATCATTGAAAAAGAAATTCAAAAGGTACCAGAAAATCAAAATGTACAACAACAAGAGAAATAGGTACCTCAAACTCCTGAAAGTGTTGTTAGAAGATATACCAGGTTAAGTAGACCCCCTAAACGATACTCTCCTTCATTGTATTATTTATTTTTGATTGATTCTGGTGAACCAGAAAGTTATGAAGAGGCAATGAAGGTAGAAACTAAAAAGAAGTGGGAGCAAGGCATGAAAGAGGAAATGGACTCCTTGGTAAATAACCAGACTTGGGACTTGGTTCAGTTGCCTGCAGGAAAAAGAGAATTGCAAAATAAATGGGTTTACAGGTTGAAGAAAGAATAAGGAGGAGAAAAACAGCACAAGGCTAGAGTTGTTGTAAAGGGGTTTGCACAAAAGAAAGGTATATATTTTGAATAAATATTTTCTCCTATTGTTAAGATGACTTCAGTTAGTACTATTTTAAGTCTTGTGCAAGTAGAAGATTTGCATCTTGAACAGTTAGATGTAAAAACAACTTTTTTCCATGGGGATTTGGAGGAAGAGATTTATATGTAGCAACCACAGAGGTATGAGGTCAAAGGGAAGGAGAATTTGGTATGAAGGTTGAATAAGAGCTTGTATGTTCTAAATAAATCTCTAGGGCAATGGTATTTGAAGTTTGACAGGTTTATGACAGAACAAGGTTATAGTAGATGTCATTTTAATCACTATGTTTATTTTAAAAGGATAGAAAATGGAAGCTATATTATCTTGCTATTGTATGTAGATGACATGCTTGTTGTAGGGTCTAATATGCAGGATATAAATGTGTTCATAGATTGTCGGAAGAACCATTTTCTCACCAATGATGTCTTTAATATTGTGGTTCTTCCGACAATCTCTGAACAATTTTCTCACCACAGAAACCTAAATGAACAGATATAAATGTGCTCAAGAAGAAATTATCTAATTCATTTGTGATGAAGGATTTGGGTTCTACAAAGAAAATACTTGGTATGAGAATAATAAGAGACAAGAAAAATCGCAAATTGACATTGTCTCAGGGTGAGTACATAGAGAAGGTGTTGGAGAGGTTTAGAATGCAAAATGAAAAACCAGTTAGTACACCTTTGGCCAGCCATTTCAAATTAACTAAGGAAATGTGTCCCAAGACACATGATGAGAAACAATACATATCTAGGGTCCCTTATTCATCAGCAGTTGGGAGGTTGATGTATGTGATGTTTTGCACAAGACCAGATATTTCACATGTAGTGGGAGTTGTGAGTAGGTATATGAACAATCTAGGTAAAGAATATTGGGAGGTAGTAAAGTGGATTCTCAGGTATTTGAGAGGTATTTATACTCATGCATTATGTTTTGGAGGTTCAGACATTGTTCTAGAGGGATATGTTGATTCGGATATGGCAGGTGATAAAGATAGAAAGAAGAGCACCATAGGGTATGTTTTTACTGTAGGTGGAAAAACAGTAAGTTGGATTTAAAAAATACAAAAGGTTGTTTCACTTTCAACAATAGAAGCAAAGTATGTTGTTGCTACAGAGGATAGTAAAGAAATGATTTGGTTATAGAGGTTTATAGAGGAATTGGGAAAGAAGCAGAAGAATAGTAGGTTGTACTCTGACAGTGAGAGTTCCATTCATATTGCAAAGAACTCGACCTTCCATTCAAAGAATAAGAATATACAGCTCAAGTACCATTTCATACGATCCATCTTGGAAGATGGAAATTTGAAGTAGGAAAAGGTACATACTAACCAGAATCCTGCAAACATGTTAACAAAGGGAGTAACCAGGGAAAAATTGAGTTCCTGCTCATTTTCAGTTGGTCTTCAAGCATGAAGGTGAAGATGATAAGTTTTCTAGGTCCAAGGTGGAGTATAGTCCAACAAGTACAACGACAGTGGAGTTGTTGTGATCAGTCTCCAAGTGGGAGATTGTTGGTTGTGGAGCCTAATTATCTTCATGATTCAGAGGTTTGTTTCAGCCATGCTTGGACCCCATTCCGTAACAGGGGGTGTGGGGGGTATTTCCCCCCCAAAAATGTCATCAGGGGGTCCAGGGGTCAACTATAAAATATTGTAATTTCATAGTCAATATGGATCGTTCATTATAAGGTCACAAATATGGCAGTAGAAGTTATTTTAGGGATTTTTTCCCTAGAAGGCAACCTTCTTTTATGAGGGAATTGTATTGTGGTTGTGTATGTGTGTGATTATTGTATTCTGAGAGAGGAGACTATGAGAGGACGAAGAGGAAGTTACATTGGTTGAGATGTAGGTTGTATCCCTTCATTTTGTTGGATAATAAAAAGGAAGGACCTGGAAATTTCTTTGGTGGAAGTAGCCCACACTAGGTGAACCATGTATGTCTGTGTCTCTATTGTATTGCATATATTCAGTGTTTGATTTTCTCATTTGTTTTATTTTATTCCTCTACGATCTTGTTTTTCTAACACTTAGCATGTGCAAGCTCTACCGGTCTTTGTTGGCTCTACAACCTGCAAAATTATCAGGAACTTGGGTTTTTCCTTGACATATTCTGCACACAATGGTGTTATAAATATTATGATAAATCCAATGATCCATATTTTCAACAACTAACTCCGAGATGGAAAATAACTGAAACAAAATAAACATTGTGCATTCGAGAGTTTCATAAATCCATTCCATTTCTCAATTTTCATGAATCAGTTTTTCGTTCATAGAAAACCGTAAGCAAGTGATACTCTATTGTGCATATAGGAAAAATTAAAAGTATACATTATATTTCCTTTTCCCTGACAGGTCTTACACAAAACCACATAGATCCATTCATTAAACAAGCATGAAAAATCATATACTTTACAAAGCATAAAAGAATACACATAGAAAGACTTATCTGTTACAAATTGTTAGCCAACCAAATAACTAAGGGTGTGCTCTTTTCCAAACAAAAAATAGAATCAGGTGCACTAGCTCTCTCTACAATCTAGCCACCCACATACCAAGACATGATACCACCAGGGGAACTTCCAGTTTCTCAAGGAATTTGAAGGTATGAAGGCCTCTCTCCTTTACAACAACCATTAGTAGAAAACATCTTTTCCTACCAACCTAAGGCCTCCACAGACTTCTTAGATGGCTTCCCAGCTGGAGTCAATGCACCAGGGAGTTTATTCACCACTTTTGTAGTCTTTTATCTCCCTTCCTTTTTTAATTTCCACTTCCTTTCCCAACAAGGATTAATTTTTCATCCCTCTATGCACAGGTTTGGTTTTGGTTTTATTCTAACTTAGTTTCAGAGTTCTCTTTCCCTTTCTCCCCATCTTATCTGCTCATGCCTTCTTCCTGAGCTCAAAGCTCTCAGTAGCCTTCTTGTCAATTTCCCTCAGAGCTCCAAATATATATGCTTTGTCTCCTCCATATCCAATTATTTCCCTGCTAAATATCTTCTCTGCTCCTTCCATGTCCCTCGTGCATCTCCGCCTTTTTTTTCCCTGAATTTTCTCAACCTGCTCCTACCTTTCTTATGTCAAAAGGAGCCCATGGGTCAATCATGGGGGAATAACATGGGTACTTCTTTGTACCCTGGGTTGTCGTCAATTTAGCTTCTATCATATCTAGTCTTCAATGCTTCCATTCATTGTGGGTGGTTGGTTGTTCAACTGCCAATCCCCCTCCATTAACTTATTTTCTTTGAAATCAGGAAAAAGGGAAATGATTGATTACTCCCAAAATTAAATAATTCAACAAGGAGGCTTGGGTTTCTTAGCATGATGAAACCCCTCTAGGCCCCCCCTCACTATTCCCTCTTGTGGTATCATGGATTGTACCTATGCTCCACCCTTTAGTTAGTTGGTTTGGATTTTATTTTATTAAACAATAATACAATTACATTGTTTCTTTCAATGAAAATCCCCTACAATAGTGGGTTGTATTGAAGCATACCAATCATCATAGATAAAAAAATTCACAACAAGAACATGCAACAAAGATACAATAATTTATTTCAAAATAATAACCAACTATCATGCGAAAGAGAAAGATTGACTCACCTAGAGTCCTACGGTTGATGCAACTCCTAATTGTCATAGTTTCTTCACTCCTTTCCATTAGCTTCTCTGCAACCTGTAAGAACCTTAAATATGTAAGGATATACAGAGAGGTAGTTATACTAATAACTATTGGTTAGTCTAATGAAATATATTAGTAAAATATCAGCAAATAGTGTTCTATGAAATATATCTGGAAAGATTGCAATCAAAACATTACAAATACGACATATTTTGAAGGAAAGAGTTTCTATTTTTATTCAGCAGTTAAGGTGGTTACAACTTTATATTTGTCTTGTGTGGTACTTCCCTATTGAGAGAGATCCTAGGTTCCTCCACCCTTTCTTCTACTATACAAGATGGTATTGAATTCCGATCTGTCATAGTCCCAAAGAGAATATAAGGGGAAACACTTGGAAATAAAAGTTGGTGATCAGAAAGAGGGGTTGGAAACAAGGGTTTCCAAGTCATACCAGCAACAACAGCGATGTATAAGGGTTTACAGACTTGTTGGGGTTAGCCAAAATGAGGTTTGCTTAGTGTGTGCAAAGAACCATTACTTGTCATTACCTTTCTCCTTGGAAAAATGATCCTTTTATGCAGTATCTAGTTGGTTAGAGACGGTTGAGTATAGGTAAAAGGAGTTAGGAAACTAACCAAACCCATAACTCAACATTTAATTTGGCATAAATATATTTTTTTAATCATTTTCTGACATGTATATGATTGTCCCTTCAGTGGCCCACATGTACACGAGTACCTTAACTGTGAGGGTGCATACATCTTCCAAGAATTTTTTTTTTGGAAGGTCTAAAGGAGGTATGGGGAATAATAGTTTGTAAATAGGATAGGGATCAAGACACTAATATTTTCAATGATTCAAGGGTGGAAATTGATGCTATAATAGATGCTCCATAATGTGTAAGGTCAGAATAGAAACTAATTGTCAAAATACATTATAAGTATTTAAAAGAGAAGTGTGTCAGGGTGAAGGTCATCGGAATCCAATCTAAGGACAAAAACCAAGCACACAAACAAGTTAGAATACTCAATCCCTAAGGTGGGCATACCCATGCTCATGTGTGATGATAAGCATGGTCACCAATCAAGTACACTGCAAATCCATGTAAAATGTATATATAGAAAGCAATGATAATGGCCACGAAAGAGATACACAGTGGATCCATGGAAATCATAGATAATAGCCATGAAGGAAATACACAATGGATATATGTCTCATAATCACTGAAATATATCTAGAGGCAAGAGATGGAAACTAATCCTTCACAAGTATCGATGTGAGGAGTGGTGCTATCCAATCACAACTGGGGCAGCATCATAAAGAGGGTGATGCTACTACATTCTCAATGTCTTCAAATAAACCATCGTGGTATGATTCTACACTATGTGAATAGAGGATTTGAAGTCGAACATAGTGAGACACCATTTGATTACCGATCATTGATGTATATTGTTAAAAAACATGAGAGAACCCATCGATAATAATAATGGGTGTTAAGGTACCTAGTACAATCTAACAACTATGAATAGAGGTTTTGATGTCGAGCACTTGGTAGAATCTATCAATCAGAGGACATTGATGCATTCCCACTATCAATAGAGAGGGAACCTTCCAATGATGAATACAAGCCCAAAGGTACTAATAATGACTCTAGATCCCTATCCCAAAGAAATATGTTTTGAATTCTATAGGAAGAGATCTACTAAAAGGAGGGAATTAAGGCATCCCCCATCATCCAACATGAGGAATAGTATAAAGCTAAATATTTGGAAGGACATAGATGAAGGATTGAAAGGACCACCATGAATTACATCTCCCATGTGCACCAAATGCAAATGAAACATGAATAAGACCCTTTGAATAACAACCAATAATGAAGACTACTATGAAAGGCAAGGAACCACCAATGGGGACAAATGGAATCCAAGGTAATGCAAGAATTCCAATGTGAAAATAATGTTCTTGTCGTCGAAAAAAAGGGAAACTACTCAATCAATGGATAATGATGGAATGTCATCTTCTAAGTACAAGGTCGCCTATTAATGATGCAAATAGTCCTAGGGTGCAACTCTAGGTCAAAATCTCATAGCAATCTGTCATAGTCGATAAGAGCTTAACCCGCCAGTAGGAAGTCAATGGGGACCCTCCATACCAGCATGAGTATAGGACAAATAAACTCTTGATTCTAAGATGTACTTGACTTAGGGGAAGGCCGACTTGCAAAGTCAAGGGATTTTGTGGAATGGACGACACATGCTAAAAATTCCTCTGAACAAAAACATGATATAATATGTGACTTAGGTAGCATGGACTAAAAATGAAAATTGACATAATTCTGTATTGCAGGAGGAAAAAACGGACTCTCCATAGTGACAAGAAGAATAACCATCCGAAGGAGTAAAATATCTATGTAATTTGATCAGTTTCCTAAAGCCATACTAAACCCAAATTGTTGAGACTGGACTCAAAACTTTGTGCTTTGTTTAGAGGCGACTTGAATACTACCAATAATGGTGTAGAAGTAAATTTTTGTAGTCGATAAGTGCTTAACCCACCAACAGGAATTCAATAGTGACCCTCCATACCATCATGTGTATAGGAAAAAGATACTCTTGATTCTAAGAAGCACTTGACATAGGGGAAGGCCAACTTGTAAAGTCAATGGATTCTATGAAATGGATGACACATGATAAAAAATCCCCTAAACAAAAAAAAAACATAATATGTGACTTAGCATGGAATGAAAATGAATATTGACATAATTTTGTGATGTAGGAGGAAACAATAGACTCTCCATAGTGACTAGAAGAATAACCAGTCGGAGGAGTAAAAACTCTATGTAACTTGATCAGTTTCCTAAAGCCATATTAAGCCCAAATTGTTGAGACTAGATTCAAAACTTTGTTCTTTGTTCAAAGGTGACTCGACTTCTGCCAATAATGATGTTTGGTCAAAAGCATAACTAGTGACCATACTGGTATGTGAAACCAGATATTCTAAGTTCAATCCACAATATGGTCACCAATTCTTCTTTCGGGGAAAATACCTTACAATAGTGGGTTGTACTGCAGTGTACCAATGACCGTATAGGAAAAAATTCACAACAAGAACATGCGGCAAAGATATAATAACCAATTTCAAAAGAAATAACCAACTATCAGGTGGAAGAGAAATATTGACTCACCTGGACTCCTACAGTTAATGTCATTCCTAATTGTCATAGTTTCTTCACTCCTTTCCAACATCTTCTTAGCAACCTGCAAGAACCTTAAAGATGAAAGGATATACATAAAGGTATTTATACTAATAACTACCGGTTAGTCTAATGAAATATATCAGTAAAATCTCAACAACTAGTATTCTATGAGAGATATATGGAAAGATTGATATCAAAACATTACAAATACGACATATTTCGAAGCAAAGAGTTTCTATATTTATTTAACAACTAAGGTAATTAAAACTTTATACATGTCCTGTGTGAAACTACCCTATCGAGAGAGATCCCAGGTTCATCCACCCTTTCTCTTGCTATAAAATATGGTATTGACTTCCTATATATCACAGGCCCAAAGACAATATAAGGGGAAACTCTTTGCAAGATAAGTTGATGATCATAAAGAGGCGCTGGAAACAAGGGTTTCTAGGTCAAACTAGTAGTAACAAGGATATATAAGGGTTTACATACTTGGTGGGGCTATCCAAACAAAGGATTTCTTAATGTGTGGAAAGAAACATTACTTGTCATTACCTTTCTCCTTGGACAAATGCTCCTTTATGCAGTATCTAGTTGTTTAGAGATTGTTGAGTATTGGTAAAAGGAGTTAGGCAACTAACCAAACCCATAAATCAACATTTAATCTGTATTAAATATATATTTTTAATCATTTACTAACATGTACGTGATTTTCCCTTCATTTGAATGCATGTATGCGAGTACCATAACTGTGAGGGGGCATACATCTTCCAAGAAGTTGTATTTTGGGAGGTCTCAAGGAGGTATGGAGAATAATAGTTTGTAAATAGGATAGGGATTAGGACAATAAGCTTTTCAATGCTTCAAGGGTGGAAAGTGATGTTATAACAATTGCTCATATGCCATGGCATGGAAATAATATATTCATGTTGAGATAAATAATCACTTAGCATAATTCATTACAAATTAATCAAGGGATTAAAAATGGGGTGTTACATTCCCTCCCCCTTAAAAGAAACATTGTCCTTAGTATTCTTCTTTGACTCAACAATACTTTCCATGTGTTCATCCTTCAACAAACAAATATGCTTTCATCACAGTACTTATCTGTATGATCATGGATCTACATCCATATGGCTACCACAATTAGACAGCTCGCTATTTTCCTTTAGACACACCCAATGTTCTCATGATTCCAGTCATCATGCTTTTCATTCAAGTCTCCTCTTCCTTGTAGTCACTCACCCTCCAGGCTCAAGCATCCCCTTCTATGCTACATAGTCCCTTGGGAAATCCATCTTGCCAAGGCTTCCTTGCATAGTAAGAGTACACAAAAACCTACAAAGTCTTACAACCAAGGTGTCCCTCTAGATTACTCTAACTTAGCATAGCACATCTCAGTGGTGATCATGGCATATCATAGGGATCTAGTGTCATGACACTAGCCTCCTTCCCATACTTTCCAAATCAACAACCATCATCTACCTTTTTAGGACAGATCTATCACCTCACTTGTATCACATACATACGATAATCAGTGATATACTATCATCAATTTCAATCAGAAATCCTTCAAATTTTCTTCCCACAAATTTCAAATTCCACTCATCAATTTTCATATATGTTCCCTATAGGAACTCAAGTCCCATAAGTATGAGGTCTCTTTCTTATAATAGTTTGGCTCTTATAGATGTAGGCATCGGCCTTCCTTATGGACTTACTGCAATGGCATATCTAAGACCATCCTTCCTGCAACCTTCAACCTCCATTTAGCCAAAAAATTTATTAGTATTTCATGCACATTCTACCTTCATTGCACACTTATAGTGGCTCACAAGGAAATATCAGAATTGTACATATTAACAATTGAATCACTTCTATCTATTAATCATATGGAATGAGAGAATCATCCCTCACACATGCATTATATAGCACACCAAGATTTCCATAATGCAATCAAACATCTCATAAAGAAACCAATTTTCCAATACTCATGCTCACATTTACACAATGCATCCTTGCATTGATTTTAGAATAACACATGTATGTATCATGTATTCCACCTTGGTGAGTTGAAGGATCGGTTACACATCTCACCACACAACTAACTTTATCGCCATTCATTGCCTCGACATTATTATGTCTCTAGTCTTGAGTTGATCATGACCTCAAAATCAACATAACAAAAATCATGAAATCAAAATTTCATTTCAATGCATCCATGCATTCATTCTTTATTGGTGACCAAGGTGCCAATACTCATGGCCACCCAATTACCCCCTTTAATATTTCCACAACTCTTTTGGGATACTGGAATGCATCCTACCATGATCCAGTCCAATGAATTCATTTTTCCAACCACATGCCTATCCTTAATGCATTTAGTATATCTTCTACTTATGAGCACGTTCATTTATTCACCCATGGTTAATCTTATGAAATCATGATATATCTATTCATAAATTCATGGAAAATATTATAATTCATCTTTTCCTATCAAAGGTTTATCCCTCTATCATTTAGGTTCTCCTTCCTTAATTATACCCTACTTGGGTATCAATGAAATGCATATAGTCAATCAAAATCATGAATTTATCACTCGGTGATCCAGGGGATCAAAATATGCTCAAAAAATCAAAGTGCTTGGAATTGCATCAAAATGGTATTGTGCATATGACTCGTCCTCATGATCCCAAGGAAACTTGAATGGGTTCAAATGGACATCGTACGCGAGAGATATTACATTCTGTCCACATTGCCAAACAGGGAAAAATTTGCTAATTGTATAGTCCGTACATTATGTATTGTTGACGTGGCAAGGTCGTATTGTTGACATGGTAGGGTCATACTACTAATGTGGAAGGTGTGTTGGCATGGTATGTGGACCAATCAGTTTATGACATGTGGAGTGTTGTGGGCCAATGGTATGGTGCCACGTGGCACCCCTTCGTAGTGTAAACGTTGTTGGATTCTGTGGGGGTCGAACCCGCGACCTATGGGACAAGTGGAATAGAAATAGCGTAGGTCTAGATACCATCTCGCCTACCATATGTGACTTAACCATATGGTATTAAACTAATAGTTAAATTTTCATTAGCGTTCAATCGAGCGGAGAAAGGGCCAAGGCCTAACCCCAACCCCTAGTTATGTTTTACCATACGGCCTTTCCACATGACCATTAGCGCAGGAAAATTACCATCCAATGGTTAATCCATGAGCGGGACATCCAACGATCAAGCCATGTACGGGGTTCCAACAATGCCAATGGATCCGGACTTGGCGCTAGGATGCGGCCGCATGGAGGCCATGCGACCAGGACCTCCATCGAGAAAGTCACTATGCCTCCTAACGATGCAGCAGATTGCCACCTTTTGCAGAATGCACATGGGTGTTGGGTTTTGGCATGAAAATGCACTCCGGATCTAGGTTGTTCACACATAGGTGCATTTTAGCGAGCAAAGACAACAAAGAATTGGGAGAAACTTTCAGGAAGTAATTCCAACTCAGTTTTTGGCCAAACCAGGTGCAAGAAGATCCCAACTAGGGGGTTTTGGACATTTTGGAGCCATTGAAACCATCTATTTTTCATTTTGAGCATTGTAAAGCATTGATTTTGACACTTTGATCATTAATTAAAATGATCCATTAGAATCTGTACTAGGAGATGTAGCCCAAGAGAGGGGTGAACTCCTTTATCATTTTGTTGTGTTAATGTGTTTACTTTGATGGTTGTTATGTCTGTTTATGCTGCTTATGATTAAGTAAAAACTCATTAAGTTTTATGTGTTTGTAACTTGATCCTATTACCCAAGCACATACAAATTTCACTTGCAATTTTAAAGAGACTCAAGCCTTTTCATTTTTAGATCACCTGGATAATAATTTCCAAAGGAATTATTTCCCAATTCCTTTCATACTATATGCTACATTGACATGATAAATTTTTATACCTATTTGGCTGCCATCAACCCCTCTAATGTTACCTCATCAGTTGGCACTCCAGGGGACTGATAGTGTCCTTTCATCAATCTTTCAATAGCAGCATGCTTGTCTTGTCCTATACATGAGGTTATCCACCATTGGCAGTTGTCTCTCCCCAACAACTTCAATCTTTCTTGAAATACTTCACACATATATCAACTTTCTCAGCCTTAGAGAAAACACAAATAAATCAACAAGAAAAGGTTCAAGGGGTTTCCCTTCCTATTTCATTTTCTCAATATGGAATTATTAGCATGGTTGAGTTCTTTCCATGACCCTCTAGTGATTATGTTCCTCTTCTTTAAATGCATATAACTTTGATAAACAACCAAAGTTATAAAGTGATAAAGGTGTATTCCTTTCTCTTTATTGTTTTTTCATTATGCCCCTTGTTGGGCTTGGATTCTCCATTTCCCTTGAACAAGATTAGTCAAGTTCATCTTGACTTTTCCTCATTCGAAGAGTCCTCCTTCCTTGAATGCAAACATCACACTAACACATAAATATTAGCTCATGAATTCAATTACAGAAGAGTGCATTCTACACATTAATCCAATAAAATCAAAATTATTAGCATTATTTCATATCATATGCATGTCCTTCTTTTAAATGTAATCTAGGATTCTTATACATATAGGCTTCTACAACCCATTGCTTAGTTCTCAAAAATTGGTAATTTTGCATGGCTTTTCCCACCTAATAGGGTCTCTACTTGGTCCATTCACATGGGACTACCTCAACATGCAACCTCCCTATTGAAATATACAACAACACCTTAAATGGTCTCATTTCCAGGAGTGAGTAACGATTGTATCAATCCAGTTTCTTCACTTACAACTTCATATTAAATCATAAACATGCTTCTCATTATCATGCATGCGCATCAATTTCACACTTTCATCACTCAACATTCAATACTATCTCCTTCTGAAGAATGGCATACAACCCCTTTAAGCTAGTATCCAAACAAAAGAAATTAGACCCCTTCGAAACAAGGTTAACTAGGTAAAAAAGTGTACTACCCAAAACATAGCAAGTACTAATTTTTATTCACAGTCAACTTGGTCATGCATGAATTCATATCAAGAATCCCATTAATGCATTCAAAACATGCCTCTAGCATATATACACATGGATGCCAACATGCATGTGCGGTACTTGCACATTTTCCATGCCATTCATGCATGTCTATTTTAAATTCAATATTATACTTCCTGATGAAATCTTAGAGTCAATCATATGATAGGTTGTAAAATAAATCATGCATACATTTCCCTCTTTTCCTATGGAAAAAATCAACAAAGAGATCTCTCTTGCACGCTTTCTACAAAAGCATTCTGCATGTCAAGGATCACTTAGGTAATTTACAACATTACCTAATGCATATCAAGTATAAATTTTATGTTTTCTTCACATGCCTCAAATCACTTTCAGTCATCAATATTTTACTAAGGAAATCCTTACCTACATTAGCCTTCATTACTTGATCATATTATACCATACATGTATGTTTGTCATTCATCATTGAATGCTACCTGATACATTGGTGTTTTTAGGAGGTTCATGCTCTCCTTCACCATCTCTGGATCAACACCTCATTGATTCTTGTCTTACCTTCATAAGGTTATATGCAGCAACAACATCACCAACTTCTATCATGTTGTTAACCTTTCCTAGTCATTAATCATCAACAATCATGGTTATTCATCACGATAATTCATATCAACAGACTTCCTAATGAGGATATGGTACCTTTTAGGTGTATGTTCATCATTATCATATGAATTTGCAACATATCTATATGCACCTAGCCTTTCTTTATTTATCCTATTAGTTCATATGCATTATATATTTTCATGCTCTTAATCAACATCTTTCACATCCTTTTTCAAGGTTAAGAAAGAATCAAATATGAGGAGGTGAGTTAATATTCCCCCCCTCATTCTTATGGTTGCATTTCTTGGCCATACTCTTCATTAGTCAGCATCTTGATTGTGTTCTTTATTGAGCCTCAACTATACTTTTATGTATACTGTAGTATTCTACACATTATATTCCTATTCTGAATCTCTTAACAAAGACCTGACACCTTTGTTTCTCAAATATGTGACCTCTTTCACAATTTTTGGGCACATTCAACCCTCTGGTCACAAGACCCATCCACTCACACCTAAATGGATATTCAACAGTGGATCTTCTCCATTACCATGCTAAATGTACTGACCATATCAATCCTCAATCATTTCCTTAATCCCAAGGAGTTGTTCATATAGGCTCCAACCTTTTCTTAAGAAATAACCATAATTTCAAGAGGATATGTCAACCCATGCTTATATGAAGCATTACAGTTGTGTTGACGGGAAAAATTGACCGTCCATCAACTGGAAGAGCGAGTTCGGTCCAGGGTTGTCTAAATAACCCAAGTCGTTTGGTGTAACTTGTTCTGACGGGTTTAATGGCTCTGTTAGCCAATCTAAGAATCCTAAAAGAAATGAATAAAAGAGAGAAATAACTAACTAATTACTAAACACACTATATATATGTACATATGTTCAAATGTAACTATAGTAGTTGTATTTAAGCATAAGATATACAAGTCTCGTTTATTTACATGATTTACAAGATGCAAGTTTTAATCGAAACTTACGAAAATTGATGTGAAAAATGATTGCTTCTAGGAAGCAGATAAAGAAAGCACATAAAAATATTTATTGCTTTTCTTTTATAAATTTAAATAATCTTACAAAAAAAAGTTAATGAAACATGAACATCTGGATAGTCAAAGCTGAACCATACATTGTAGTTTCAATAATATGCAAATGACATAAAAATACAAAGAAGCTATCATGTCAATGAATTAGTGAGGTGTATCCAAGCATCTGCATGAGTG
>JASDQU010503327.1:58383-69382 GCA_032191745.1 Picea mariana | reverse complement strand
AATTATTCAAAGAATATGAATATATTATAATGAAAATAAAACCATTTTACTTACAGGACAAAAGCCATTAAGCAACCTGGAATTCCATATTCTTCTTTGAAAATATTTGTCCATTCTCCCAAAGATTCCAGCCATCCATTACTCCATTTGAAAAGAAATAAAAAGTTTACAAAAGCAATAATATACAAAAGATAAAGGATTAAAATTCTCCTCTCCAATTCTTGGCTCCATGGCTCTGATCTTTCTCATATATTTATAAAATGAATGAACAGTCTGGGCGTCACTATTAATTTCCGCCACCTGAAATTTGCCTCTAAAAGAGACCCAAAAATCTCTCAAATCGTACATTTGTTTGGGAAAATCTCTAATCAGAAGGTAAATGGGTCCATTTTGGTTCTGGGTTTTCAACCGTTTCTTCAAATTCCTCACAGTTTGGCTGCAATCAGTTCTGCAAAATCGTATGTCTGATCTTGACGTCTTTCCAAATTTTATCTCTTGTTGCTCATAAAATTATTTGTCGCAATCCAAAATTATTTTTGGATCAATCATCTTGAACGTATTTGGATAATAAAATCAAGCCATGATCAGATCCGTATCAAATATTTGATAATAGAAACCTGTGAAACAAAAAGAAACCCAAATTAATAACCTAAAAATTGTGAATAAAACAAAATCTAGAAAAATCAAAAATGAATTTAAACTAACTATAACTTATAAACAAATATTGTTTATAATTTTATTTTAAATATGATCTAGAATCTTCAAGTTAATGAAGAAAAAATATTAATTTTAGTTTTTACAAAATCAAACAAATGATAGATAATTCTTTGATTATTATTATTTTGAAATGAGATGCAAGATGAAAAAAGAATTTAATTATTTAATATCACCAAATGATTTCATGAAAATGAGAAATCAACCAAGATATTATTTGATGAAGTATTGAACACATTATTCAAAATAGTCAAACTTGCTAATGAGCAAAAGAATGAACACATAATCATAATTTAAACGAAAGTAAACATTTGATAAAAATTAACGTTTTTGTTTAAATTGAGATTTTTATGCTCGTTTCTAAGTTTTGACATATACTCTTGTAATGAATATATCATACTATAGTGAATGTCTTAAGTTTGTCTCAAAGCAAGCCAAGGAATGGAACTATTTGAAAAGGTTGATTCTGTAGCACATTATAATTATCAAGATTCTAATAGGGGGAGTTGTTGGGGCCCAACAAGTTGTCAAACAAGTTCATTTATTTTCTTAACTTATACAACACCTAAGGGTTGTCACCAATATCTAGTTTCAAGTTCATAGGCCATACAACCTCAACGACTTAACCTTGTCTTAGAACTTATACTTATGGATTTATTTTTTTAACCTTTTAGGCTCAAATGTTTCAAACCAAGCTTAGAAAATCATGTCCATGTGGTCTACCTTTGGCCCATTCATTCCTAGTGCTTGAACCACTTCTCTGATACCACTATGTAACACATCCAACAGCATAAGCCTCATTAGGAAGGTAGGGTGTAAAAATTCCTCAAATTTCCTTTAACTACCTCTCTCAAGGGTAAATCTAAGCCCAGATCTGAGCTCATAACCCAATTCTTCTCCTCAAGAGCTTACAATTGACTGCAAATCTACCCAATGATGAATTCTAGGAAAAACGATATTTCCCTTTGAAATTTCCATCATTTATCCCCATGATGTCATCATGCCCACATGGCATCAACAAGGCCCGACTCCACCTATACCATCTAACATCATCAATTAAATGGGAATCCACATGGACCCCCCTTCAATGTAGTAGCTGACATGGACCCCTCTATTGCATTGCTTGGTTACACATTACAAAATCCTAGATATCTAGGTTTTCCAAACCTCTATATATCCAACCATCTGACATTCTCCACACCTCTAGATATCTGATATCCATAATTTGGGGCTTTATAAAAATCCCAATAATTGAAATCTCTAGATCCCCAGATCTCTGAATGTTTAGGTTCCCTCTGCATGGTTCCCACATATGGGATCCAGACTTTTGAAATGGCCTCATTTAATATAAATCTTGGATCCTCCATATTTTTGGATCTATCTCCATAGCCCATGTGGGTCCCACCTGTACCTAGTTTCCACCTAGCAGTATCCCATTCACTTATCCATGTTGATGTTTACCCAATGACAAGCCTGTCTCCACCTATCCATAAACCATTGGCTCTGAAATGGGTGAGCCCTATCTCCATATCCTCATGCTCCCCAAATACAATTTCCACATCCACTAGATCAAATGGCTACGAATCACACAGACTGACAGCCCAGATCGCTAGCGGGATTTACAATTGCATGATCTTTCACGAGGTCTCTCAGGTCTAACGGATATGATAAATGATGTATATTTAATCAAATAGCCCATATTAATAGAGAGCCTCGAATATTCCCTATCGATAAACCCTTTCCTATTGTACTAACTTCATTATGGGAGGACACTTGCCCTTTCCATTTGTCATCCTTCACTTGGAAACTCCTCATTGGTTCCAAATGATAATGTTGTTTGTGTTGAAGTTTGGGAAACTATGGAAGATATTCTTATTGTATTAGACCAAGTCAAAACCCTAAATAATAATATTATGTTGTATTTGTAAAGTTGGCCCTATTGTGCCTTTGTAAAAGTCAAGTGTAAATTAGAAAGTGTAAAATGTAAAAGTCGGCCCTGACCTAATTTCAAGGTGGCTCAACTTGTATTTATAGGAGGCTAGGCACCTTATTTGGAGAATACACACAACACAAGTTCTCTCTCAGGGAAAATTGCACAAGTCTAAGGAGGAGACACAACTACAGAGTAAAGGTGTTTTGGTGAAGGGTTTTGGTTATCTCTTGGAGTCCTATCTTGGTCTAGTGGTGCACTACCCTATTCTGGAAAGGGTTTCTGGTCTATCTTCTAATTATCTTTAGTTTGGTGAGATCTCTCCTTAGAAATAAATTGTACTTGTTGAAGAATATTTGTTGGGTTTTCTCCCCCAAGAGAGTTTTCCGAGAAAAATCTTGTGTATATTGTGGATGTCTATCTTTCAGTGACCCTTATGCATGTAGTTAATGATTTAATAGTTTAAAGTTAAAGAATAATGAATACACTTAACTGCTTAATCAAAATTTCAACATGGAATCAAAGTAGGCATGAAAGAAGCCATTTCATAGCTCCAGAGCAACTCGTTGGGGAATTTAACATCACAGAGAGGCTTTCCCTAGCCTAGTGCATCTTTCCTTGGGTTTATATTTTCAGTTTGATGAATAATTGAAAAACCATAGTTTGTGTTGCAACTGCAACAATTGCCGGAAACTACAACAAAACCCTAGAATGCAATTTCTCCCATTCTTTTGAAGGTCATTGGTCAAAGTAATTAAATAAAGGAGGTCACCTTTCCAGTGAACATCTTTCCCTTAGATAAGATTTCCTAAATATTAATTTTGAAAATTTAGGGTTTCCTTATAAACCCTAGTGCAACAGGTTTCTGGTAAAAGGTGGACAATATGACTTCAAAAACCAAGATTGAGAGAACTGATAATTTATGAGCATGGAAGTACAGTGTGATGCTCATTCTTGAGGAGAACAATCTAGAAGGTTTTATCCAAGAATAAGTTGAGGAACCAGATGGAGATGAGATCAAAGAAAAATATAGGAAGAACATGATTAGAGTAAAGAGGATCATTGTTGATTCTATCAAGGATCATTTGATCCCTCACATCTCTTCCAAGAAGACTCCTAAGAAAATGTTTTAACATTAGTTGGAAGATGACATTGAGGATGCAACTAAAGAACGTGAAGATGCAGAGTTCAGAAACTATCCAATCCTACTTCACTAGGGTGTCTCAACTTAATGAACAAATTGAAGCTATTGGAGACATAGTTGAAGAGGCGGAACTAGTGATGACTATTGTTGGCTCTTGACTAAGTTTTGGGAGATACTTGGTCATGTTTAACCATTTTTGGGACTTCGACAACCTGTTGAAGATGGAGTGCCAGACGAAGCGGAGATTGCAGAATCTCGGCCCACTTTTGGGCCCCTCTTGGGTTTTTGGGAATATGTAATGGGAAAGGGATGTTGGCCCATGGGTTTACCCACTCTTAGGCCCACTTTTGTAAAGTATAAATAGATATCTAGGCATCTATAGGAAGAGGGAGGGATGTATGTGATGTAATCTAAGTGCGAATAGATTTTGTAAGAGCTATGTGCATGACTATAAGAGGCTTGCAGAGCTAAGCGCAAGTCGTTGTAAGGACTTGTGGAAGGCTTTGTGTTGTAATGCAAGGAAGAAGGATCTAGCAAACTGCACAGATATTTTGTCCTATGCAAAGAAGGGTTTTGGTGGCTCTATGTTGTAACCAATTGAAGACACTAATAAAGAAGAAGAGTTGGTGGACGTAGCCCCAGGGTGGGGGTGAACCACGTAAATCTGTGTGTTATTCTTTGTGATTCGACTTGATGTGTTTATCTTTTCTTTTGCTAAGTGCTTTGATACATTTAGATAGATCTACTTACTCTTTGTGCTTATAGAGGTGTGTGAATGTTATATCTAACATCTATGAAGATGCTTAGTGCTAATCTACCGGATCTTATCTGTTTTACTATTGCTAAGTGTTGAAATACCTTATACCTAAGTGAATGTTGTGATGCTCTATGTTATATGCGAAGTATAATAAGGGTTGAATATCGACGAATAACCTATGCTAAGTAATTTGTAAGCGATATAATCACAGGTCTATGTCCCAACTAAGGTTGCAGACACTTGAGTCCTGCAACCACCCCTGCCTCTACCTCGGGTGAGACTTCATCTGCTTCGCAGGTGTTTCTGAAAGGGCCAGTAGTTAGGGCTTTGTTGGTGCGCTCTTGAGCGTTGAACCCTGGGTCTGCCCCTGTGCCAACAAATGGTTTCGTTGTCGAGACCTAAAACTATGATTGTTGGTGTTAGCGATCAAAAATGATTTGCTAATTATTTTGATTTCACATTACAAGATAGATTTAGAGAGAAGATGTATTTTTAGTCATGGAGTTTATGAGAAAGGCTTATAATCATATCAATTCAATAAAATAAGGATTTCACCTCATAAAATAGACCAAAAACTAATTTTTAGTTTTTGGTGGCTAAATGGGAAAATTACAGTGTTGTGAGCCGTCGAAAGTCAGGGCTTTTGGTGGCTAAATCATCTTTTCAAGGGCAAATTAGCCACCGAAAGTGCAGAAAAGTCTATTTTTACTACACTGGGTCGTCATTTTCAAATGATGATTCTGAGTGACTGGAGAAATTTTTTGAGAAACGGGTGGAGGTTTTTGTTTATAACACGTCAAAGAACAATAACCTCTCTCATTTTTCCTACAGGTGTCATATATTGAGAGAATCTAATTCATCTCTAAGCCTTAATTTTCGGATCTCAAAATTTCCCTGTTTGACACATGTTTTTGAAATGCAGATCCCAGGAAAAAGAAAACGAATCTAAAATATATGAGAGAGGTTGTTTCTCAAAACAAACCAATATACAAAATCCTCTTCCATTTTGTACACAACTATTTTTATTTGAGAGATATAAGTCAATCTTTAAGTAGAATATTTCTAGAAATTTCTGTCTTTTCCAGCCACCTCACAAATTCGAATTTGAGATCATCCAGCTGTCGAAGATAGAGATCAGTCTAGATTTACGCATAAGAGAATTTCATGCAGCTTTCGAAGACTTAAGGGATTGAAGACAAATTGAGTTCTAGAAGTGGACTAGATCCACATTTTGTTTGAAATATTTTGTAACAGATTTTTCTATTATTAGTATTTCAGATCCGAATTCTTAGGATCTGAAACTGTTTGTAAGAGGCTATAAAGCCTATTGATATTATAGGCTATAGGTTCGACTATGGGGACTTGACCACTACTATTGTATTCTTCAGAATTTTTGAATATATATTAGACATAATCTTCTTTTGACATCTCTGTCCAGACTTTCATATTCTCTCGTATCCTACTTGTATATGAATATTATGTTTGTCATTTATTTTTTATCTGATGTATGATAACTATCAACCTGTCATTACATCCATAAACATATAATCTGCACTTACTTCACTTATTTTATCTAGTCATTCATATGTACTTTGTGTATATGTTTCTGCTAGCATTATAGGTATCCTCCATACTTTCACTGTTTATTAAACCTTCTGAACACCTTTAGTTGAAAGCCTTATCTTTCTGAAAGTATTCATATATGTCTAGAGTGTGTGAAGTTTGATTGAGTCATCCATCTCGATCCATTTGATTAAAACATTGAGAAATTAGTAAGTTACCAAGATTATTTGAAGTACAAACTAGAATAATTTCTTGGAGTGATAACAAATTGGCGTTGTTTCCTGGGAGAGGAGATTGAAGCTCAACTTCCTTGGGAGATGAAAAGATCCAGCTTTGATGATAGACAAAGTCTGGACATATTTTCGGTTGTAATCATCTATCTGGCGACTCCATGAAGGACGGATTCAGTGGCGACTCCATAGTTCAGAAGTCCATTGGCGACTCCATTGATATGAAATGAACAAGAGGTATGCATTTTGCAATTTCTCAAATATTTCTGGTTACCCTCATTCACTACCTAGTAAAGATGAATGGGAACGTAGTATTCCTAGATTTCAAGGAGAAGAGTGGGAAGTGTCCGCTGAACACTTGTTGGATTTTCATGACTTTATTCATCATCTTCACATCATATATGAAGATCTTCAAATTAAGATTTTCAGGTATTCATTAGAGGGGTTTTTTCTTAATTGGTGTCGGTCTCTTCCAAATGCAAGTATCAGTTCTTTGGCAATTTTTCATGTTGCCTTTCATTTGTTTTGCAAAGACATATTTCCAGCTGACCTTCTATATCCCAAATGCTATCATGATTTTAATTTATTGAATAAAGATCCAAACATTCATGAAGACTTTGCTACACCAAAAGATATCTCTTATCATGATCAAGGGATTGTTGATCCACATTATGAAAACCATGGTGATGCTTTTGACATTGTATTAAATGCATCTATTGAAGATGGTTGTCATGGAGATCAGATTTTTCCCTCTGAAAACTTTGAATATGTTGAGTAGATTGACAGATTAGAATGTGACAGAGTTGGATGTGCAGCAAATATTTAGGACATTCCTCAGTTTTCAGATTTGCAGACCAAGGAAAGCTGCAGTTACCATGAGAAATAGGATTTTCAAGAACCATCTAATCTCCAGCTAGAACATCAGGAGGACTCTCTTTCTCCTTATGTATCTTTTGTCTCAAATTTTGATGGAAATGTTGATAATGATGAGGAAGAAGGTTACATTTTTCCAAATCTATTTCAAGATCATATTGTTGATAATTCTATGAAAGCATCTTTGTCTCTGTTATTAGGATTTGATCTGGATATCCCCATATTTGACAAATATAGTGATGAGGAAGAAGATTTTAAATTTTATGAGGGTTTGTTGACTAATGAAATCTCATATAGTTCTACTTTTCAGCAAAGAGATGATCATAAATGTATGCATGTTGTGGTTGATGATAGCTATGATTCTGTTGATCAAAATTCCAATGAAGATCTCTTTAGTTTTGACACATCTTTCAAAAATATCATTGTTGGAAAGAATAATCAGCAGTTTTGTCATAATTTATCTTTCAAAACTCATTTTTCATTTGATCATTATGAAGACAGTGATGAAGAAGAGCAAGAACATACCTCTTATTTTCTCTCAAAAATTGTCAACTGTAATGGACCAGCACATCATCATGATAAATTCGAATCACAGGAATATGGTGAAGGGGAGCAAAAAAATTTAGATCAACACTTGATCGTGCATTTTTTTCCAACAGATGTCAAGCAACTTACATTCAACATTGAGATCAATAAAGGTAGCCAGCAACAACATTTCATTCATTTGGGACAGTAGAAAGAAGAGGTATTTCTTGGTGGTTTTTATGATCCCATTGTTGATTATTTGGAGATTATGAGTAGCTTAAATATCAAAATATTTTTGTCAAGAGAAGGACAGTTATGTCATCTTTTCAAATTGCATTTCTACCTGTTATGGTTTCTTATATTTTTGGGATCAAGATCAAGCATGATGTCAGTAAATCAGTTTCTTACATGGATTCATTGGAAGCATGATTTCACTTGATAAGAGGCATTATAGTTGTTTAGTGAAGAGTAGGGTAGAAAATAATCTCATTGCCCGAGAATTTGTTTTTTGCAGTAGATGTAACAGTTTCCTTGTGTGAATAAAGGTAGTCTAGAACATGTACAAAGGTCATCCATACAGTCATGAAATATTTTCAGAAAGAGGTGATATGGCTGACTCCATGCCCAATGGAATGTTGACTCCATGCCCAATGGAATACTAAAGACTAAGCTATGGATTTTATTTTTCCAGGAAAGGTATTAGATCTGTGGTTCTTGAAAACTTCGCAGGGAGGTCTCCATCCCAGTTGGAGCTAGATGTTAGCAATCAAAAACAATTTTCTGATTATTTTGATTTCACGTTACAAGATAGATTTAGAGAGAAGATGTATTTTTAGTCATGGAGTTTATGAGAAAGACTTATAATCATATCAATTCAATAAAATAAGGACTTCACCTCATAAAATAGACCAAAAATTTATTTTTAGTTTTTGGTGGCTAAATGGGAAAATTATAGTGTTGTGAGCCACCGAAATTCAGGGCTTTCGATGGCTAAATCAGTTTTTCAAGGGCCAATTAGCCACCAAAAGTGTAGAAAAGTCTATTTTTACTGCGTTGAGTCATCATTTTCAAATGATGATTCTGAGAAACTGGAGAATATTTTTGAGAAATGGGAGGAGGTTTTTGTTTCTAACACATCAAACAACAATAACCTCTCTCATTTTTCCTACAGGTGTCATATATTGGGAGAATATAATTCATCTCTAAGCCCTAATTTTTGGATCTCAGAATTTCCCTGTTTGACACATGCTTTTGAAATGAATATTCTGTGCAAATGAAAATGAATATAAAATATATGAGAGAGTTTTTTGCTCACAAAAAACCAATATACAAAAGTCTCTTCCAGTTTGTACACAACTATTTTGATTTGAGAGATATAGATCAATCTTTAAGCAACATATTTCTAGAAGTGGACTAGATCCACATTTTGTTTGAAAGATTTTGTAACAGTTTTTTCTATTATTAGTATTTCAGATCTGATTTCTTGGGATCTGAAACTGTTTGTAAAAGGATATAAAGCCTGTCGATTTTATAGGCTAGAGGTTCGACTATGGGGACTTGACCACTAGTATTGTATTCTTTAGACTTTTTGAATATATATTAGACATAATCTTCTTTTTCCATCTCTGTCCAGACTTTCATATTCTCTCTTATCCTACTTGTATTTGAATATTATGTTCGTCATTTATTGTTTATATGATGTATGATAACTGTCAACCTATCATTACATCCATAAACATATAATTTGCAAGTACTTCACTTATTTTATCTGGCCATTCATATGTACTTTGTGTATATGTTTCTGCTAGTATTATAGGTATCCTACATACTTTCATTGCTTATGAAACCTTCTGAACACCTTTGGTTGAAAGCCTTATCTTTCTGAAAGTATTCATATATGTCTAGAGTGTGTGAAATTTGATTGAGTCATCCATCTTGATCCATTTGATTAAAACATTGAGAAATTAGTAAGTTACCAAGCTTCTTCGAAGTACAACCTAGAAGAATTTCTTGTAGTGATAACAGTTGGGAACTAAGAAATACTAGGCTTCTGCAAAAGAAATCTTTGTGCATAGATCTATGCCCTAGCGCGCAGTACCCTACTTGGTTTATAAGCTTTGTGCTAAGAAAAGAAGTCTGATCTAAAGAAAGAAGGTCAGATTTGTAGAGAAGAAGAAGGATCTGAAAGCTTTGTGCTCCAAGGAAGGTAAAAGCGAGAAGTTCTGATTGAAAGAGGTAAGATCTATAAACTTTGTTCTTTGTTAAAGGTAAGAATAGTCAAAGAAGTCTTAGATCTGAAATATTTGTGCTTTGTAAAAGTAAGATAGGTGGAAATTTTTGTTTCTAGAGTATGAAACTAGGTATATCTGATAGGTCTTGTCCTGGTTTGAAAGCTAGGGTGTTAATAGATGAAAGAAGGTTTGATATGAATAGATCTTATAAGAATAATGAAAGATATGTTATACCTATGCATAGAAAGAATGCTTGGACTAACAAATGGATGCAGGATCCTAGAAAGAATTTGTTGCAGGTTAACTCCTATGATCCTAGTGCATGGTATAAAGGGATCTGGGGATCATTTAAAATCAAGAGAGGATTGACCCTTTGTTACAGTTGCAGAAGACCAGAACATCTCACTAAGGAATGCCTTGGAAGAAGACCTAGTTGTCTTTGTTGTAAGGCTATGGACCATGAAGTGTTGGATTTCCCTAGAATGATCGCTAAGCTTGAAGGAATGAATCTGAACCAAGAAAACGCTAAGAAAGATATAGAAAAGGTAGAACCCCAACACGAATCAGAGAAAGTATTGATACAAATGAAGGAGACCCTGAATGACCACCGACATGTCAGATTATCAGATATTTTCAAAGAAAAAGAATGCATTGAAGAAAGAATAGGGGACTTCAACATTGACTGTGTTCTTGATGAAGAGACACAAGTGAATATTATGCTAGAAAGAACTTGGGAATCTATAGGGAATCCTGCTATGATCCCTTCATTAGGAGGAATAGGACTATTCAGAGGGAAGTTGGTAAGTTTATGTGGGAGGCTTTCTCAGATATCTGTGACTGTCAATGGAACTTTGACAAAGGAAGATTTTGAGATTATCAAAAGTATTGAAAACAAAGCCTTGTTTACCATGTTACTAGGGAAACCTTGGATTGAAATAGATCAAGAAAGATGGAAAGAAGAAGAAGAAGAAGCATCGGAACAGAAAAAACAAGAGTTAAAATATTTCATGACCAGAAAGATCGCTCAATTGA
>JASDQU010503327.1:39326-49647 GCA_032191745.1 Picea mariana | reverse complement strand
GTAAGACTACATATGAGACTTAGTCACCCTGTTACCTAGTTCTACATGAGATGGTTGTTTCTATAAATGTAGATCTAGTGCATGGTTATTGTGGATCATAATAAAGTCCCATCATGACTGTTGCACCAACTAATGGCATTCGGTTTATGTTGGTTACTATTCTGGATGCATGTTGTGTGTGGTTACAAAAAATCTTGTGATGTATATATTCAGTGCGTTGTCAACAAGTCAATGGTCAAGACTACAGAAGTGCAGAAGTCGTATTGATGATTTAAGTACAAATGTAGTGTGATGATTGTGCTAGAAGAATACCTTCCTTGTTGAGAGGGAGTGTTGAATTTTATTCTATATTATTATTAACCCTAAAGAATAATATTATTCTATATTTTTAAAGTCGGCCCTATTGTGCCTTTGTAAAAGTTGACCATATTGTGCCTTTGTAAAATTCAAGAGTAAATTAGAAAGTGTACAAGTCAACCCTGACCTAATTTCAGGGTGGCTCAACTTGTATTTATAGGAGGCTAGGCACCTCATTTGGAGAATACATACAACAAAAGTTCTCTCTCAAGGAAAAGTGTGCAAGTCTGAGGAGGAGACACAACTACATAGTAAAGGTGTTTTGGTGAAGGGTTTTGGTTATCTCTTGGAGTCCTATCTTGGTCTAGTGGTGTGCTACCCTATTTTGGTTAGGGTTTATAGTCTATCTTTTGATTATCTTCTATTTGGTGAAATATCTCTTGATAGAGACATTGTACTTGTTGATGAATCTATATTGAAGAAGATTTGTTGGGTTTTCTCCCCTAAGAGAGTTTCCTGGGATAAATATTTTGTATATTGTGGATGTCTTTATTTTAGTGATCCTTATGCATGAAGTTAACGATTAAATAGTTTAAAGTTAAATAATATTGAATACACTTAATTTATTAAGAGAAATTTCAACAGTTTTGGGTCTCATCCTACGTGGCCTCCATGTTAGAATGATGTGTCCTACTTACCTAGAATTTGCTTGTTTCTTTTGGGTTAAGGTTACATTGTATCAAATTTTTTCATCCAGTTATCCAACATCCAACGATTTACAAAAATCCCTTTTTGAGAAATCTCGGATCTCTAGATATCTGGATGGTCATGGTTACAATGCATCTTTCCACCCTCTAACATTCGACATGCATATTTTTCCAAAAATACAATTTCCTACAAATTATAAATCTCTGAATTTCCACATGGTCTGAGTTTCACCTCTTGGTTCCATCGTTTGGTGCTCCGCCCAGATGAAATCTTGATCATTTGTTTACCTCAATATATGCTCCTTGAATCCATCGATCATTCTTTCAATCACCAATGTGTTATTGGTTGATGTGTCATGAAACATGTGCTACATCGTGGCATGACATGGCATCCAGGATTCAACGGTTTGAAAAAAATGCCATTTTTGCAATCTTCTAGATTTATGGATGGTCATGGTTTCACTTCCTAGTTCTGACCGTCTAGCTTCCATCTTATGAACTACCACTCTGACACTGTTTCTAGTGTAATTTTTAAACCTATGTGTATATTTTAACCTTGTACAATATTTTACTGCAAACAGATTTTCAATAAAAGAACAGAAAAGATACAATGGAAAATACACACATTACATAGAGATTTTCCCCTGGAAACCTAAACAGGGGAAACCAGCATATTCTATATTCATTCATATTGATGCATTGTTTACAATAGAATATACATATAGGATCCAGTGGCATCCAAAACCCTAACCCAATGACCTAGATTAGTCATCAACCCTAATTCCTTAACCGGAAATAGAAAACCATCAACAAAAACCATGTCATGAAAAATCACCCAACAATGGACACAAAAATCGAGGCAACACAAAAAATGAGGCAAAAATGTGACATGTTTACCACTTATTGTTTTCTTTGCATACAGGGGGTTATAGGGTTACATAGTCAACAATCCAGAGTAGAAATGTCCATGGATCCTCTACACCAAGACAACTTCTCAGTGCTCACATGTTTTTTTAATGAATCAATAAGATTCTTCAAAGTGTCCACCTTCATTAATAACACTTTATTTTCTTCAACCATGTCTCTCACAAAGTGATATCGAATATCAATATGCTTTTTCTTTGAATGATAATCCAGGTTCTTCGCCAGAAAAATTGGACTCTGACTGTCACAATCTATCCTTATAGCTTGTTGTACCAACCCAATACTTGAACACAATATTTGTAACCATACTGCTTCTTTACTTGCATGAGTGGCTACCATGTATTCAACTTTTGTAGTTGAACGTGCCACTACATCCTGTCTTTTGCTCATCCAAGTGATTTCTCCTCCAAACAGGTTAAACACATACCCTCTTGTAAATATCCTAAGATCCATATCTCCATCCCAGTTTTCATCCACAAAGCCATGTATGTCCAACACTCTATCCAATCCTAGTATTCCTTGGTAGCACAATCCATAGCTAGTAGTGCCACACAAATACCTGAATTTTTTTTTTGTTCAATGCTCCTTCCCTGGTTTTGACATATCTTTGCTCAAAAATCCCACTGCATGTGCAATGTCTGATCTAGTATAGACCATTTCATACATCAAAATTCCAACTGCACTCACATATGGAACATGAGACATGTCCTCCTTCTCCTCCTCATGTGTCTTGGGACACTGATCCATAGATAACTTTACACCAACATGAACAGGGACCTTGAACGTTTTACATTCCTACATATTAAATCTCTGCAATATTGGCTCAACACATTTTCTCTGATTTAACCAGAATTTCCTCTTTTTCCGATCTCTTTTAATTTCCATGCCCAAAATGAAATTTGAAGCATCGATATCCTTCATGTCAAATTTAGAGGAAAACTATTTTTTCACATCCTGGATAATCTCCTTTTTGTTTCCTATCAGCAACATGTCATCCACATACACACAGTGATCCTCTTTGCTTATTGTGAATCAAAGTCCTAGATTATAAGTATCAAATTTTTGATACCACATCCTTGGTGATTGTTTTAAACCATACAGGGACTTTTTCAGCTTGCATACCAACTCCTTATTTCCCTTCATAGCAAACCCTTCTAGCTACTTCATATATATTTCTTCTTCCAAATCCCCATGTAGGAATGTTGTCTTCATATCCATTTGTTATCAAAATCAAATGCAACAGCAACAGATAACATAAATATTATAGAAGTTAACTAGGCAACAGGAGAAAAAATATCACCAAAACCAATTCCATCAACCTGGGAATAACCCTTTTCTACTAACCGAGCTTTGTATTTCTCCGCTTTTCCTTCTGCATTCAGCTTCTTTTTAAATACCCATTTGATGCCAATGGGGTTTCTTCCAGTCAGAAACTCCACTAGATCCCAAGCCTCGTTCTTATCCAGGGTTTCCATTTCTTCATCCATGGTCTTTTTCTAGATCTTTCCATCCTCTGAATCCACTACCTCCCTAACAATTCTAGGATCATCATCAGTAATAGACAAAGAAAAATCCGAACAGAAAACATATGGATTATACCTTTCTGGTAGCCTTCCGGTAGAAAAATTTTAATGGAAAACAGATGGAGTATACCTTTCTGGTACACATATTTTCACAATGATGGAACTGACACAGGTCCAAACACATAACTATGAAGTAGCTGTAAAATTCCTTCTTTCCTCGTTGCACCAGAGGGGAATCTTACCTGATTATTATTCCCATATACACAATGTTCACAGAAATCAAAATTCAGAGAGAAGTTAGACATACCTTCAACCATACCTTTACCATGTAGTAGTCAAAGACCCTTCTCTCTGATATGCCCCAGTCTTAGATGCCGCAACATAACATTTTCTCCAAATACTGTAGGAGTTCTTTCTTCTTCAACTCCAATATCAGGAACAATGGAACTATTACACCCATCACTAATAGTGCTTCCTTGCATCTTATACAGAGTTCCAAACCAAACTCCCTTCAGTAGCACCATTCCTCCTCAAACCATCCTACAAGTTTCCTTTTCAAATATTGTTTTTACCCCTGCATCGTCCATTTTGATTACATAAATCAAATATCTAGCCAATCCTGGGATGTGAAAAAAACCAACTAGTGTTCTAATCCTTCCATCTATGAGACTCAACTTGAATTTTCCTTGACCTATGATTCTATTTTTCGAGTCATCACCTAGGAAAAAATTACCTCCATCATACCTTTCATATTCAGAGAACCAGTCCCTGTGGGGAGTTATATGAAAGGATGCACTTGATTCAAAGAACCATACCTCATGATCTGCATGTGTGCTTGAAGAATCCAAGTACACATCCCCTCCTTCCTTGGAGGTCTTTTCTTTTGTAGAAGGATATTCTTCAGATCCCTTCTTTTTCTCAACTTTGGATCTACATTGCTTCTTGTAGTGCCCTTATTTTCCACATCTCCAGCATACCTTTACAAACTTTTCGAGAATCTTAGATCTTCCCTTAGAATTAGATCTCGCACTTGAGGACTTAGATCTATTTATTTCCTCGAAGCGTCCTCTTGCAAATAATGCATCTGTGCCCTGTCATTCCATGTTCTTCCATCTCATCTTCTCCGACAACAAGGATGAGACCACTTCATCAAAATTCAAGGCATTTGTATTACTACCTATGGCCATAACTAGATTATCCCACAAGTCGGGTAAAGAGCATTGTAAACTAATGCACTTGTCTTCATATGAGATTTTAATCTCAACATATACTAACTGAACTACCACATTATTGAAGGCATTCAAATTCTCTTCCACCGAGTCTCCATCTCTCATCCTCAAGTTATATATCTTCTTTATCAGGAATAGTTTATTTACTAGGTACTTAGACTGATACAACTTCTCCAACTTATCCCATAAATATTTGCTTGTAGCTTCCTCTAAGACATTCAGTAATACTGAATTTTAGAGACATAGTCGGATTGTGCTCCTCGCCTTCCGATCCAACTTTTTCCAATCATCTGCTGAAGTTACTATAGGTGCAGTACCCAAATCCACCGCGATCCACTAATCTCTATCCACCAACAAATCTTCCATCTTGAGCTTCCACAACTCAAAACTTTTCCCATTAAAATTTTGAATTTATTGCCATTTATTTTCACTGAAAAATCAATACCATAGATATCCCACTGTAACAAGGCTTATCACAGTCTCGAGCCAAACCCTTGACCACAAAGGTGTCCCCCTGAAGCCAATAAATATCTGATACCAAATGTAGATTTTAACCTTGTACACTATTTTTTTGCAAACATATTTTCAATAAAAGAACATAAAAAATACAATGGAAAATACACACATCACACATATATTTTTCCCCTAGAAACCCAAACCGGGAAAACCAACATATTCTATATTCATTCATAGTGATACATTGTTTACAATACAATATACATATAGGAGATAGCGGCATACAAAACCCTAACCCAATGACCTGGATTAGTAAAAAATCCTAATTCCTTAATCGAAAATAGAAAAACATCGGAAAAAACCATGTGCCGAAAAACTGCCCAACAATGGACACAAAAATCGAGGTGACATGAAAAATGAGGCAAAAATGCGACACATTTCTTGAGGAAAAAAAGTCATGCAAAGAATATAACACATACCCAACACTATGAAGTAAATAAATGCATATATATTCTAATCAAAATAGAAATTAATCAATGGCTCACACATATAGTACACAAAGATTTACATTGGAAACCCTTAACCAGGAGAAAACCAACCTTCCTTGGTGTCGCACCTCTCAACTCTTCATTGTGTTAATTTCACCATTTGTAATACAATATATACATAATATGTTAGGTATTTTGAAGCTATAAAAACCCTAATCCATTAGTCTGGGATTAATTTAGAAAACCACTAAAAATAGAAAAAATGATAAAATAGCAAAAACCGCATAACCAGGGGGGAAATCCTGCCCCCCTTGGGACCCCCTAGGAAAGCACCTAGCACACAGCGACGAAAAGAGAAACAAGTGATGGGATCCTTAGACATAGTCATCAAATATGACATGCCCCCACACACACATGCAAAGGATATAACACCTACCCAACATTCTCCTACTTGTTGTTTTCTTTGCATATAGGGGATCACATGATTACATAGTCAACAATCCAAAGCAGTAATGCCCATTGTTTTTCTACACCAAGAGAAATTCCTGGAGCTCACTCACTTTGTCAATGAATCTAAAACATTATTCAAAGTGTCAAACTTCTCCAACAACACCTTCTTGTCTTCAACCATGTCTCTCACAAAGTGATATTGAACATCAATATGCTTTGTCTTTGAATGATAAATTGCACTCTTTGCCAAGAATATTTCACTCTGACTATCAAAATATAACCTTACTACTTATTGTACCAACCCAATACCTGACCACAACATTTTTAACCATACTTCTTCCTTGTATGCATGAGTGCTTGCCATGTATTTAGCTTATGTAGTTGAGAGTGACATTACAACTTGTCTTTTGCTCATCCAACTGATTGCTTCTCCAAATAGGTTAAACACATACCCACTTGTTGATCTTCTAGGATCCAAATCTCCAGCCCATTCTGCATGAAAAAACTCATGTATGTTCAACACTTTGTCCCATCCTGGTCTTCCTTGGTAGCACAATCCATAGCTAGAAGTACCACGCAAATACCTGAAAACCCTCTTTACTATTGTCCAATGCTCCTTCTCCGATTTTGACATATATCTACTCAAAACTCCCATTTCATGTGCATTTCATGCTCTAGTACAGACCATTGCATACATCAAACTTCCAACCATAATAGCATATGGAACATGGGACATGTCCTCTTCCTCTTCTTATGACTTGGGACATTGATTTGTAGATAACTTTACACCTACAGGAATAAGAACCTTAATTGTTTTACTTTCCTACATATTAAACCTCTACAATATAATATCAAAATATTTTCTCTTATTCAACTAGAGTTTCATATTTGCATGATCTCTTGTAATCTCAATTATAAAAATGAAGTTAATAGCACCGAGATCCTTCATGTCAAATTTGGAGGATAGTTGTTATTTCACTTCCTTGATAACATCCATGTTATTTCCTACCACCAACATGTCATCGACATATAACATTACATAAATGAAGTGATTACCAACCTGATTGGAATATACACAATGATCAAAACTACTTCTCACAAATCCAAGTCCAAGTATGTATGTGTCAAACTTTTGGTTCCACATCCTAGGTGATTGCTTCAAACCATATAGTGAATTCTTTAGCTTGTAGACTAGTTATTTATTTCCATTCACTGCAAATCCTTCTGGTTGCTTCATGTATATTTCTTCTTCTAGATCCCCCTATAGGAATTTTTTCTTCACATCCATCTGTTCTATTTCAAAATCAAAGGCAGCAACAAAAAATAAAATATATCCAATAGAAGTTAACTTGGCAACAGGGGAAAAATTTCACTAAATTCAATTCCCTTTATGTGGGAATAACTTTTTACTACTAACCGAGCTTTGTATTTCTCCACTTTGCCTTCTGGATTCAACTTCCTCTTAAACACCCATTTTTTGCCAATGGCCTTTCTTCCAGTTGGAAACTCAACTAGATCCCATACCTCATTCTCATCCAAGGAATCCATCTCTTCAACCATGGCCTTCTTTCAAAGTTTACTATCCTTTGAATTCATTGCTTCCCTAACAATTATGGGATCATCATCAGTATGGATAAATCAAAATTATCACGAAAACCAAGTGGAATATACCTTTCTGATTTCCTTCTTTCCCTCATTGATCTCCTCAATACTAGAGTATGAGGTTCTTATACTTATGATTCATCTTCTTCTGTTGGTTCATATTTTGCAACATCCAACTCAATATCCATTTTCTCAGGTTCTTCTTTCCTTGGTAGGAGTTCCTATTTGGGAACATCTTTAACCTCTCTAAAAACAACATCCTAACTATAAACAGTCTTCTTATTTTATGGGTTCCAAAGCTTATAACCTTTCATACCATATCTATAACCAATAAAGATTCACTTTTCAGATTTATTATACAGCTTACACTTATTTTCCTTTGGAACATGTACATAAGCATCACAACCAAACATTATGATATGTTCAAGAGAGGGTTTCTTACCAGTCCATACCTCTTGTAGAGTTTTGTCCACCAATGATAATGAGGGTAATCTATTTACCAGGTAACATGCAGTACCCACTACCTTTACCCAGAATTCTTGTCCTAACCCAACACCACTGAGCATGCTCCTTTCTTTTTCCATCAACGTCCTATTCATTCTTTCTACAACCCCATTCTGTTGAGGTGTGTATGGAGTAGTCTTTTACCTTGCTATACCTCACTTCTTATATAAATCTTTAATTTCATTCACACATAATTCTCCACCATTATCTGTCTTTAATACCTTATTTTCCTCTATGTTTGATTTCTACTAGAGCCTTAAACTCTTTAAATTTATCAAACACCTCATATTTCTTCCTAAGAAAATAAATCCATGTGTTCCTTGAGAAATCATCTATGACTGAAACATAATACACAAATTTACCTAGTGATGGAATAGGCACAGGTCCAAACACATCATTGTGTATCAAATCTAAGATCCCCTTTGCTCTTGTATCACCATATGAAAATATTACTCTATTATGTTTACCATATATGAAATTTTCACAGAAATCAAAATCCAAGGTGAAAATACATACCTTCAACCATACCTTTACCATGTATTGTTTGAAGGTATTTTTCTCCAATATGTCCTAGTCTTTGATTATATAGCATGGTATTCTTTCCAAGGATAGTATGGATCTTGTATTCTTTATTTCTCTACTAAGGGACAACATAACTTTTACACCCACCATTATAAGTGCTTCCCAACAACTTGTACATAGTTCCACATCAAACTCCCCTCATCAACACCATTGCTCCTCTGACCATATTTCAAGTGTCATTTCGCAATAAAGTATCCACAAATGCATCATCCAACTTACTTACATATATTAGGCTCTTGGATAGATATGGGATGTGCATAACTCCAAGGAGAGTTCTAATCCTTCCATGTTTCAGTAACATATTAACCCTTCCACGTCCCATTATTTTGGTTGTTGAGTCATCTCCTAGGAATACATCACCACCATCATACTTTTTATATTCACCAAAAAACTTCCTGTCATGAGTCATATGAAATGATGCACTTGAGTCGATTAACCACACATCATGATATGCATGTGTACCTATAGATTCCAAGTAAACATCACCTTCTTCTTTTGTGGAGGTTTTCACCTCTGTGGAAGAGGAATCATCAGATCCCTTTGCTTTATCAACTTTCTTATACCTCCAATCTTTATTATAATGCCCAGCTTTAACACATTTCAATCATTTCCTCAAATATTTTCTTGGGGATTTAGATCTACCTTTATATTTATATCCCCCCGAAGACTTATTTGTATCCCTATATTTGGGATGACCTCTTATAGATAAAGCATATGAGTTATGACTATCCATGCTTTTCTGCCTCATATATTATGATAACAAGGATCAAACCACATCCTCATACTTCAATGCAGATTGAGTATTACTACCAATTGCTACAACCATATTATCCCAGGAGACTGGAGAAGAACATAACAAAGTAATACACTTATCGTCTTCTGCAAGCATAATATAAACAAATCCAAGTTGACTTACTAGAGTATTGAAGGAATTTAGATGCTTTGTCTCATAATCTCCATCTTCCATCCTAAAATGATATAGCTTCTTTTGAAGAAACAACTTTTTTACCAGGGACTTTGATTGATACAAATTTCTAAATTTTTCCCATAGTTCCTTAGTTGTATATTATCCCGACACATTCAATAGCACTGAATTATCTAGGAAGAGTCCAATCATACTCCTTTCTCTTCTATCCAACTTCTCCCAATCTTCTTGCAACATGCCAGTAGATTGAGTACCAGTAGTTTGTGTACTAGTAGTTTGTGTACAAGTAGGTTGTGTACCAGGATACACATTGATCCATTGTTCTTTGTCTACAAGAAGGTCCTCCATATTGAGCTTCCATATCTCAAATATTTTACCATTGAACTTCTCAATCTTAATTATAGAATTGCTTTCCATTCTCTTTCAACACACAAATCACCATTGCAAATCTCCCACTGAAACGAGGTTTATCACAGACCCAAGATAAATTTGATCTATCAAGACCGAGCCAAACCCTCAACAACAAAGGCATCCCCTTGAAACCAAAAACATGCTCTAATACCACATGTAAGTTTTAAACGTGTGAAGTAAAGTAAAGCATATATATTCTAAGAAAAAAAAAAAAAAATTAATG
>JASDQU010503327.1:0-18930 GCA_032191745.1 Picea mariana | reverse complement strand
ATGTTTGTATATGACATTCTATAACATGTAATACAAAACTTTCTCACTTACAAAAAAAAAAAATCAACAATCAAAAAATTTATTAGTCTAATATAGCTCTTCCTCCAACTTGATACCAAATCTCAAGAACTACCCACATAATCTACACGTAAAAAGGTCCCAGTCATTCATAAATTTAGATAGTTCACCAAAGATTTTAGCCCCTTCCCCATTGTTTCCAACCTCAGGTTTTTGGAGATACAGTAATTTTTTTAGGGCGAGATTTTTGGAGGGGTTGTCTAAACCCCTAACATTAAATGGACAACCCTTCCCAAGGGCTTGACCTTCTCTAAGGGCCACTTCTAAACTCTTATGTTTTCCCAAGTGAATTCGTTCCCTATCTTTATTTTGGGTTATGGAAAAGTGACATTTCCTACCCCTACTTAGAACTATCCCCTCTTTGGGTCCATCCTCACTTAAGCCTCCTTCACAAATCCAAAACAAAATGTCTAGATCTCAACAAATATCAGGGTCTCAACAAATAGATACACTTTGAAAAGAATTCAAGTTATAATGCATGTATTAGAGTGCTGGAAGCTATCATCTTCCTACACTATTTCCAATCGCTCTAAACACATCCATCGACCAAGATTCCAAAGATAACCTTGGCAACTTCATCTATGTCAAATGCAAGGAGGATCTCTTTGTGCATAGGTCAAAACAAGGACCCCATTTCTTCAAAGATAAAGTAATTTGACCCCATAACCAATGCCTGCTCAATACCTTTAAAGAATATTCCTTTGTTCTAAATATAAATGCTAGCCAACCTCTCACCAACAAGTGAAATTTTGGGAGATAGCCTAACAACGACTTTGAAACTTCATCCATCCACACTATTGAACTACTCTTAGAAATATATTGACCATAAAATTGCCTCGCCAAGGCTCTATTTTCCATGTTCACTACCCAATGCATCTTAATATACTCTTTTAAGATGAGGAAAACCTTCTACTTCTTCTGCTTAACACATTTCCTTCCCTTCTTCCCTTGGTCGACATGCACCAACTCTTTCAGCTTCAAGCTACCTTCCACACCCACTAAACCAATAAATGCATGGGAAACTCCTTCCAACACACTTCTTCCTTCCAATTCACTTAACTTGAAACATCAGGGTTAAGATTTTTGTTTGATAGCCTACCAAAATGATTGACAAAGTCTAGGAACAACATCTCCTTTGCCAACGAAGAAAAGGGTTCAAGCTTACCTCTACCACAATCTACCAAGGAAGAGAAAGGAATGTTTTCCAAACTTGAGGACTCATTGATGACTACTCAGTCGCCATCCTTGCCACACAATTCTCCTAGCTGAGACTTTATTGAAAACGATTCTAAATTGTTAACACTTTTAGATCCACACTTGATTGTTATCCTTCCTACCTCAAATCACTACTTAGAACTTTTAGATAAATTATAAAGTTTGAGTTCATTCCTCAAAATCCCCTAAAGGTCCCATGACATTGACCTTGTAGACATTAGCCTTGTCTAGAAAAAAGGTCTTATAGAAAAAATGGAACAAACTTCTAAAAAAACCTGCTCCTTACCCATCTCCTTAGTTCCTTCTCCTTACCCTCTTACAATCTAACAACAACAATTTTTTTTACTTCCAATTAAGCATTGTCTCATTATAACCGGTTTCACTTGAAACATATCACTATTAATATTATTTGAACAGATACTTATTGTTCATATACACATCTCATATGCTTAAGTTATATTTCTTGATAATGTGTAACTAGTAATGAATTAAGTTTAGTTTGTTTATAGCACATTTTATAATAATGCTCTATCATTTATCACACTTCTCATAGTTTAAATTTTTAAATACTTGAACCTAATCTAATTTAAAAGATGTCATCAAATATATTATAAAAAACTAATTATAAACAACCATATTTTTAAGACATGCTCCAAAGGATGGTCAAAGTAGCTGATGACTAACTTTGATTTTCTTTTTAATTCCTATTCGGTCGTTAAAAAAATATTCATATGATAATATATTTTGTTTGATTATACAGATTTAAAGAGATTTTTTCTTTGTGAATTCAGATTTAAAGATCATTTTTTTTTATTGTGAATTCAGATTGAAAGAAACAAATTCCCTGAGACCCCCAAAAAACAGAGAGGAATTGAAGACTTACCTGCCAATAAATACCGAGCGATTTCCCGTTCTGCAGCGACTTGAAGAGGGATCTGGAATTTCAATGTGTGATCTTCGTACTGCCCCCGCTTCCGCTTACTGGTAGAATTGGTTTGGATTCCATACCCTAACCTCTGCACCGTAGAATTAGAATTCCCCAAATGAAAATGAAGAGCTCCCGTGCATCGCATCGGATTGGCCGCCAGCCATTCGTCCACGTCCGCTGGAGTTGCAAATCCTTTAACCTGCACCGAGTAAAAGCACACGTTGAATCTTTCCGAGCAGAGATTCGAAGATCAGATCTCATCAAGTCCTCAGCCTGGCAAAAATATATATGAAAAATTAACTACATTTTGTTGTAATGAGATCAATTTTCTTGAATTTTTATTATACCTTGGAGGGAGGAATCGCTCTTCCAGGATTGTTTGCCACAATATTTTTGACGATACTACTGATAACAGAGGAGGAGCTCCCACTCCAAACAAAATCATAACAAGGAGATTTAATGAAAAATCCATCCTCACAGGGAAGAATGCCCCCCACCAGCTTATACTCGGGATCGTGAATATTATCATAAAAGGTTGTAAATTTCAAGCGAGATGCAAACGCCTTCTGAGCGCAGAATACCAAGAAGACGAAAAGAAAGGATGCCGTCAATTGCAGGATCATGGAAAGCCTGTTCCGCCATGAGAGAAGGAAGTTCTTCTTCATCAAAGCGCTGAATTGCTGACAGAAAAGCCTAAATCCCCTTCTCGGCTCATCACGATCATTCCTCTCCCTTACGCCCTCCATAATTTCTCTTCTCAGCCGAGTTTAGACCGATCCCGAAATCGCCACAGAATTTAGATGCATGCTTCTCGCTTTCATGTTTTCAAGGACAGAGGAGGTCTCCATCTGGAAAGAGTTAACTTAACCGACCACACATAAAGGAATAGAACAAATGAGACAACTTAACCGACCCCACATTAAGGAATGTAACAACTGGTTGAAAAGAGAAAAGAGAAAATAAATAGTGGGGAAAAGAGAAAAGAGGTGGTGGTGCTAACATATAGTTTAAAAATTGATACAATATCTAGAGTTGGTTTTTGGTGACAGCATCTCATTCATGGTTAGATCGTTCTTTCGTTCAATATTGGGGTTAGGGTTTAGGTCTTAGGTATATAGATGAATTGATAAAGTTATCTTCTTGGATCTTTTGGACTTCAAGAAATCTTAAATTCAAGTCCAAATATTTGACTGTCTAAATATTTGACTAATTGATTAAAAAAAACATTAAGTTTGATTTCATCTAAATTCAAAATAAATTGAAAAAAATAAAAATAAAAATTAAAACCAATAACATATTGAGATTAAACCACCCTACTTAATCAATCAACCTACCCTTAAATAATACTCATTATGGAAATGACAAAGACTATACTCATACGTCCCAAAGCGTTTAATGTCATGTTTGTTGAATCTTACAATACAATTTCATTTAACTACCCAACCTCAAATATCTTGAAAATAATGCAATTTTTACTTGGGGTATAGTTTTTGCGTACATAAACACTATGAAAACTCAATTCCCATTACCTCCATAGTGGAAAAGTCAATTCCCATCACTTTCTTTAAAAGTCAATTTTCATTGTCTATTCTTCTCTTCTAGATGTTTAGATTTCTAATATAAAGTATATTTGTCTTATTTCACCTTTTTGGTTGGTTGGATTCTGGTAGAGTTAACATTATTTTATTCTTCTATAATAATGATGATTTATTTTTAAAGTTACTATTATTATTAAATTAAATTAGACATCAATTGGTATACGAAATCTTATGTGGACAAAGGATTCATCAAAATTCAAGTTTTTTTAATGACCTGCTTACTTTTTCTCACGTGTACACATACTTGTAAAAAATGAATGAAACCAAACAAATTTTAATAGAATAAATATTTCATTTATAACTATATTAAATCTATATATATTGAAAATAACAAATAAGATAATTGTTATTTATTTATGTTAACTAAAAAGATTTTATCTCGTTTTCGAGGTGTAGGATAGTCGGTGACGGAGTGTGTTGTTAAGCCATTCCGGGGATAAAAAATCCAACCATATTAAGGGTTGGTGTGGCTCAGGCCGGGTGCGATCCCAAGCCACAGGTTAATCCCAATGCCAACAGGTCTGGACACATTAACAAACAAACAAAAAAGATTCTATCTCAAAATATTAATTGTTTTTTAAGTTTTTTATTTATAAAAAATAGAATAGCTTTAGTATTTTCATTTCTACTATATTTAAATATATAAAAAATGATTTAAAAATATCTAACTTAAATTTATTTGTCTTATAAATTTTGTCCATATCAAAAAATGATAATTACCATATCAATATAAGACCAAAGAATGATAATCACTAGTGTAGATCCATCTTAAACCTCGATGGAACACCTTAGGCAAAATGGATAATAGTGTACCCAAGAATCGTGCACTCGACCATAGTGGAACTGCAGAACGGACAGGCGAGGAGGGCGTCTGATCCACATAATAGATGAAGCAAATATGTATAGGGGCAAGCTTGGTTGCCTTGGGCATGTGTCGTGCCAAGGGGAGCTAACTGAGATGACTTGCACCGAACGCTAAGCCAAGTGGTTGGCCAATGAATGGATGCAAATTTACTTGGCACCCAAAACCGAAGGAAACAAAGTCATCCCAGCAAGGTAGAACACGCTTGGGTGAGTTGGTCGACTCACCCAAGGGACACGTGCCCTTTGGCGAAGTCAGCCCGGATGAAATGAATGGTTGCGTCTCATCGTGGTGAAAGGGCACTCCCATTAGGCGCCCATATAAGCCAAGTATGGAAACCATTTGAAAAACAAGAAGTCAGATGAGAAGAGCAAGATTGAACTGAGCTAAGGGGACAGGTGAACAAGGCAAGGAACTGCAGGCACCAAGAAGATGAAGCACAAAGGGGATGAGTTCATTCGGTGTTTCAACTGAGGTGGCGAAGGAAGAGCGCCCAAGGGTAGCTCACTGAGGTAGAGTTGTTTGGTTGTTGCAACGGGTTCTTTGTAACTGAGCAAGGCTCCTTGCAAACTCTTTCTTTGTGTGGCACAAGTCTTAGCTCAACACATTGCAATTTATGTTTATCAACAATTTGGGTGTTAGTCCGGTTTGGCTTCCCACACACATGTTTCATTTGCACTTGTGTATGAATGCTTCTCTTTAATGTTGTGTTAACTAAGTATAAGAAACACATACATAAATAAAGTAAGAAATGAGACTAAGTGAAGGTGTAGCTCATTTCAAGTAATTCGGTTTGGCCTTGCCGCCAAATGAAAGGTCCTGGTGTTGCACGTCGTTGAGGATGTTGGGCGTTCGCAACCCAACCGAGGTCCTCAACCCCGTGACAAGTGGTATCAGAGATAAACATGAAAACATAGTCAGTTGGTTGTTGGATGAGCTCCACTGCAGCAAGCCAAGAGAAGCTCGACTTGGCAAGGTTGGGATTGGTTTATTTGTTTCACACAGGTCTATGAAAGCATAACAAGTGATGATGACAGGCCGTAACAGCTTGTGGATAGATTGGGCGCTCGACCACAACCTTAGAAGAAGTCTAAGAGTGTTTCCTTAGAGATGGGGCGAGATGGACATGAGCGAATGAAGTCTGGTGGAAGTTGTGAATGGAAGAGGTCAGTGAGTTGTGAAAGTTGTTGTTGTTCGTTTGATGGAACACATGAGGCACGACAAGGTTTGTTGGACAAAAAATGAATTGGTGTGTTGGATGGCCAAAGAAAGAGAATGCATCAATTGTGATTTGTTGACGTGATCATCAATGGCATGACAGTTCAAGCACTTGTTGACATGGGTGTTTTGCATATCTTTCTACGGGATGAGTTCACTAAGGAGCTCAAGCTCAAAGTCACAACAAGTAAAACATAAGTGAAAGTGGTGAATTCTAAGACAAGGAAGCAGGGATGATTTTAAGGATGGAAATTTATTTTAAAATGTAGAAACATTGGTGAATCTTACTAATTCTTCATATGCCAACTATAAATGTTTGGTGATATTTTTTAAAAAATATTCAAATTTCTAAGAATTTTATATAGTTTGTATAAAATTTTGGCGATTTTTAAGGTAAAATAATTTTATCCTATAAAATTTGGGCGAATCATTTTTAGAATAACGAATCTTGTTTTGGGAAAAACCATGGAAAATTAACCCATTAGCGAAATTTAGCCCCTAAAATCATCCCTACAAGGAAGGCAATGAGAGTTTCCTCACGAGCCCATGTGCAATTGGATGAATGGAAAGGACATGCAAAATTTATGGTTTTTCTAATGGACAACTTTGAAGTCATCTTGGGGTATGATTTCCTTAGAAGGAACAAGGTTGTTCTGGTGCCATGGATAGCAAGATGGTTATGGTGAATGAACGAAAGAAATGGGTTGTGTGCACAACTGCATGGAAGCATAAGGGTGGAGTGCAGATTGTCTCTACCTTGAGCATGAAGAGAGAAACAAGACAATCTGGTTCGCAGGTTTAAGCCATATTCATTGGGGAGATTGAGGAAGATGATGGAGTGGGGACGCCTGTTCCACCAAAACTCTCCAAGTTGTTGGATAAGTTTGAGAATTGGATGTTGGACGATTTTCCTAAGACACTCCCACCAAGGTGTATTGTTGACCACCAAATTGAGCTAGAGCCAGGGCTACAACCACCTGCTAGAGCTCCCTACCGGTTGTCCGGACCAGAGTTGGAAGAATTGAAGAGACAATTATCGGAGTTGATTGATGCAAGCTTCATTGAACCTTCTAGGTCCCCATACAGTGCCCCCGCCCTCTTTCAAAAGAAGAGGGACACAACCGAATTGAGGATGTGCCTTGACTACAAGCGTTGAACAAGCAAACTGTGAAGAATAGATATCCTTTGCCACTAGTTGTGAACTAGTTTGACAAGCTAGCCAAAGACAATGTATTTTTGAAATTGGACTTGAGACATGGTTATTATCAGGTTTGGGTAATGGAGGGAGATGAACAGAAGACAATGATGGTGACATGATACAAGAGCTTTGAGTTCCTAGTGATGTCGTTCGGTCTATGCAATGCCCCAACCACTTTTTGTACATTGATGAATGACGTTCTCAAGCCATTCTTGGACAGGTTTGTGGTGGTGTACTTAAACGATATTGTTGTGTTCAACAAGAGTATGGAGGAACACGAAAAATATTTGGAGGAATTCTTTAAGGTGTTGCGAAAGCATCAATTATTCTTAAAGAACTCCAAGTGTGTTTTTGGGTATACTGAAATACCCTTTCTTGGCCACTAGATGGGACAATGAAGCATTCACATAGACCCAACGAAGATCACTATGATTGCAGATTGGGAGGAGCCACACATAGTGCATGATGTTTCCATCTAGTAAATCTAGGAAAAAAATCTAGTAATTGTTTTAAAGGTTAAAAAAATTATATGAGTAGAATACCACGAAGGATGTTTCCATCATCATTGTTGAGTAAAAAACTAAAAATATTGAGAGGTCTAAGTTTGGAGAAATATTGGTTGAGAATGATCTCTCTCTCTCTCTCTCTCTCTATATATATATATCTTTCAAAGAAAAAAAATCTAGTAATTTTTTTAGAGGTTAACAAAATTATACGAGTAGAATACCACGAAGGGTGTTTCCAACATCATTATTGAGTCAAAAACTGAAAAGACTAGGAGGTATAAGTTTGGAGAAAGATTGGTTGATAATGATATCATCAAGGAGCCAAGAAACTACAAAAATTACATGAAGTAATTACATGTCAAGGGGTTACATGCCACCCTTTCAACAATCATAATTCGAGAAATATCAACACCATGGTTTAGAAAAATAGGGACTTCATAAGCAAACATTTTATTCCTAAATAATTCCAAAAAGTCATGAATTATCGCAGTAAGAGATTCTTTCTAAAATTCATTTAAAAAAAATTAGAATCCTAAAGCCAAGATTCATGAAAATAAGTAGAAATATGTCCATGTTGGGACTCTTTGATCTCCCTAATGCTTTCTTGCAGTTTGAGGTCGTCCTTGGATAACCTATTAGCTTCCTTGTTATTTTCCTTGTAGACATGATCAAAAGTGATGTGAATAAAGGAGGATTGCAGTGGTTTGATGTCTCGATAGAGGGGATGTAATAAGAAATTTATCAGTTCAACATCGCCATTCACTGATTGGATCATAAGGAGGGAGTTCCCCAAGACTTTAAGATGAGTGATTCATTTTTCAGTAGCAAGTAACATGACCAATTTTAGGTTTGTAAGTTCACTTTGGTTGTTTTATATATGGTCAGTGCTGACTTTGAAATTGAGGGCATAGTTTTGAGAGAGGAAGATTACTCCCCCTACTCCTCCTTTGGGTGGCACTCATTGAGAGGCTCCATCAAAAAATTCCCATAGAATTTGAGTGTCAATGATCAAGTCAAACTTATGAGCACGTCAAGGTAATGATGAGAATTGAGGAAAGGTTATTAATATATTCAGACTTTGGGATGGACATTTGAAGGGCAGAGTGGTCTTGTTTTCAAACATTTTTGTGTTTCTTGCAATCCAGACTCCCCACGTTATGGTGAGGTACAAGGCTTTGTAAACATTTTTTCTTTGTCCTTATGCCAATTCCTTAAGAAAAAATCAATTGAGCCCCCTTTCCATTTTGATTTCAACCCCGTAAGTCCTTCAATTTTGATCCAGACCTACCTAGTGAATGGATAGTCGAGGATGAGATGTATTTTTGTTCACATAAGGTGCATCTTCCAAGGCCTTCATAACTTCTTTTTTGAAGTAACTCCTAGTTTAAGGCTCTATTATTGAGCAATAGCCACTTAAAATTTTTGGCTTTGGCCTAGCATTTATATTTCCAAAGCACTTTCCACCACAACACAAAGGAATTTCAAAGCCTTCAATGGCCAAAGAGTTGTACTTGAGTCTAGGTTCATAGCCTCCTGAGGGATTTAGAGACCAGAGGAGTTCATCCTCCTCTTTATTGATGAAAACCTAAAATTTTACCAGACATCCCATGTAAGAGTTCCAATTCATAGTGTATCCCTCATTGAGATCCAAGTCTCTCTAGGTAAGCCATTGTTGTTGTCTGGAGTTCAATGTTTTCCCTATTGCAATTTGACGGAGGGTATAAAAACCCTTTGATCTGACATCAAGAATGAGTGGGATGGGTAGTCTATGTAAGTATTTTCTTCCAATCAAAGGGTTGAGGCAAATATAGACCTTATCTCCTTTCCAACCCTCCAAATTACCAAATTTCCAATTAAAGGGAAATCAATGATGGTGGATTTCCAAATGATAGAAGAGGACTGGGATTGTTTTTTGGAGATCCAATCCAATCTTTGACAGAAAGAGGGATGTGATACTTGTATTTAATGACTTGTTCCCAAGAACCTTTTCCTTGGATAAGTCTCCAAATATTCTTGGCTACCAGGGCTTTGGAGAAAATAAACATATTTTTTGAGAACCTAGCCCCCGTGGCTTTTACGAATGGCCAAGTTTCTCCAAAGGACTATTGTTATTCCCTTTTCCCCCTAGTTTCCTATCGAGATAAATTGGTAAATAACTGGTGATTTTTTTGCAGGAGCCATTTCATAATCCAGGCTAAAGAAATCCAATAAACTAGGATGGCCTCAAGGACATATTTTACAAGAACTAGGATGCCACCAAGAGATAGCCATCTTTTGCACCAAGTGTTCAATTTTATTTTGATATTGGCTATGAGCCATTACCAATCTCCCTTTAGGTATAGGTTAGCCTTTAAATAGAAACCAAAATACTTGAGAACAAACTCAAAGGATGAGGTCATGAAAGGGAAAATTTGATTTAAATAGTTCTTTTCAAGCTCACAGAGCCCCCAGCTAATCACCAAAGACTTGGATGAATTTGTCAATATACTTGTGGCTATGCAGAAAAGGTCTAAAATTTCCTTGAGATTATCCACCATACACTTGGAACCATCATAGAATATTAGGATATCATCCACAAAAAGTAAGTGTGAAACATAAGAAGAGTTTCCAATGAGAATACCTTTAAAAAAGACATTTGTTGTAGCTGCCTTAAGACCCCTTCTTAATCCTTATACTAATGGAAGGAAGAGCATGGGTGAAAGCAGACATCCCCAATGAATTCCTTTTTTAGAGTTGGATAAAGGAGAAGTCATTCCATTGATTAAGGTTGTGAAGGTCACATAGCAGATGCAAACCATTTCCTAGGTCACAAAGTGTAAGCTAAATCCTACATGGGTAAGAATGAGCTGAAGGAAGAGCCAATCGACTTTATCAAAATCCTTGGATAGGTCTATTTTTGCTAACATGGCCTGAATTTTTTTGTTTTCATTGAGTGTAACCTTTCCTAAGTGACACCAATTTCCTAATGTATTTGACACCCTTCAAGGAAGCCAAACTACTTTAGAGAGACATGTTTAGAGAGATTTTGTTTGATTATGTTGGAGATGATTTTTGAGATGATCTTATGGATGATGTTGTGGAGGAAGATTGGATGGGAGTTCTCAAATATGATAGGGTTGTCCATCTTTGGAATAAGTGCAATGAATGTGGTTTTGAAGTCAACTATGACCTTCCCTTAGAGTCAAGTAGCTTCCACTACCCTACAAAGATATACTTATATGAAGTCATAGTAACTAATAAAAAATTCAATAGGTAAATTGTTAGGACTATCACTCTTGTCTTTTTGAAATCTATGAAGGGTTATGAGCAGATCCTCTTTTCCTACTTATGTCATGAGATATTGGTTATTTTCCGGGTCTACAAATATAGGGAAGAAGATGGATATTCTAAGGATGGCATCGATGGTGGCTCTACGATCCTATTTAAAAATATTTTGGAAATGGGATGCCCCTTCAGAGGAAATGTCATTAAAATTATTAGCCCATGACCCATCCCCTCTCTCTATTTTATCGACATATTTGATTTTTTTCCTGTAATTTGTGTAACGGTGGAATTTTTTTTTGTTTTCATCTCTAGCCTCAAGCCATATTTCCCTAATTTTTAGGTGCCATTCCTTTTCTTTATCCATAAGAAACTTTCTCCTCTTTTTACCCAACTGGTAGAGTTCCTTTTTCTGAGAATACAACATAAAATTGAATCCTTCCAAAGAGATTCTAGAGGTAATGGCTTCCTCTACTTCCCATAGGAACCTCTCATATTTTTCCCACTTATCTTTAGATCATTGGATCACCAATTGTTTAGCCATTCAAATGTTCAAATGAAATTGGATGGCTGTGGATTATTGAAGCAAATTATTGAAGGGGGCTTAGTCATTCTTAAGAATTTTGATGAAATCTTCATATTTGAGCCATTTTGGGTTTAATTTGAATAGACTATGGGGATTTCTTATAGCAGGGGCCACTTCTAGCAAGACCGAGTTGTGATAAGAGTCCCCTCATATTGATACCCATTTCCTAATTTGAAGAGAATATTCCAATACATCCTCAAATGCTAGGAATCGATTGAGCCATTTTGTTATTCGAGCCTCCCTGATCCTTCTATTAGTCTAAGTCGGGGTAAGCTTGGTAGGATCAATGTCAACTAGGTTGAGTTTCTAAAGTCTTCTCATAAAATAATTAAAGAACATCTTGTTAGGTCATTGGCCCCCATATCTCAGAGGCACCAAGAGAGAAATTCAAGTCTCCTCCTATAATCACTATCCCTTGTCGAATACACGTCTTAGAAAAAAATACATTCCCAATAATACTAATGGTTCAAATAGGGCCCATAGATATTCAATTAATTGAACACTTTTCCCAGATTGAGACAAACAAGGGAGATAGCTAACTTGGAATCAAAATCCCATGAATTAGAGAGGGAAAAAGTGTTTGTATTCCTGTAGCAAGCTCTCCCAAATGACCTAAATCATCCACATAACTGGATTCCCATACTTTTACAATATTAGAGAGATATTGGACAATTATTTCCCCCTCTGTCATGATCTCTTGCAGGAGAATGACAACTATGTTGTGAATTTTAATTAACCTCTTAAGGGCCAATTTATTGGAGGGATTGACCATCCCTTTGTAGTTCAAGGAAAATAATATTATTTTGAAACTATCTGAGGGGCAGTTCCTCTAAGGTCCCTTAGTAAAGATTGTTGTCTACCACATTTTACCTTTTATTTTTCTTTCATATGGGATAATAATAAATAATATTTTCTACCTCTTTGTCTTGTTTTATGATTTTTTCTTCTATGTGTCCAAGGTCACCTTTAGAAGCTTCATCAAAAGCTCCAAAAACCTTGTTGTCTCAAGTTATATTTTGAGATCTTAGAGAAAGTAGAGTCTTCATGGGGTTCCTGATTAGGAAGGATTTTCGATGGAAGAGGAATGAGCTCAGGGGGTTTCAAAATATCATTAGGGGATTCTCCTAGCCCATCGAGAGGGACAAGAAAAGAATATTGAGGCTTCAAAAACCCTAATAGACTGGAGAGAAAATATTCATGGACAATTCCACTCACATCCTCAACATTAACTTCCCAAGAGCCAAATTGTAAATGACTAGAGGAGACTATAGGAGAATGGGGGGAAGAGAGATTCTTACCTAGAGAAGATGTGCTCTCCTTTTCAGGATGAGGGGTCATATACCTAGGAAACACCTATTGTTCCATGACTGGCCTTTTTGTTGGAGGGTCCAGTACTGATGGGTCTCCCACCAGGGAGACATGTAAAGATGTCGAAGGAAAATTTTCCAGTGATATAGGAGTTGATTCTTTGAAAAATGGAGAAGGATTTTGAACCCATTATTTTTTGGAAATACAAATAACACAATGCTTGACTAGGTGGCCATACTCATGACACCTCTCGTATTTGAATGGAGCTCGTTTATAATCAAGATCTTGGTGAAAGAATGCAGGTCCTTTTTTGATAATGATGGAATCCTCCAAATATTTGGATATGTCAAGGTCCACTAGTATTCTCACCAACCCCATATAACCATATTCTTGAAAGGGATTATCAACTTCAAAATAAAGTCCCAAAGTATTGCCAATTTCTCTAAAAACATCCTGACACTAGAGAATCAAAGGTAGACCTAGCATTCTAATCTAGACTATAGTGTAATCAATTTGAGCTGAATGTGAATCAAAATCTAGATACCATTTTTCAGGAATAGGTCCTAAGAGCCCCATTTCCAATATATTTGAAGGATTTTATCCACATATTTTTATGTCCTGAAGGACTAGGCTCTCCATCATTTTACAAGAACCATACTTCACAGAATGTGACCCAAAAGAGTGCCAAAATTCTCCTCCATCCAATTTTTTAGGGGATTTTCTCCCATTCTATGACTAGGGAACCTTCCAACTAGTGAAGATTTTTCAAAATCCATAATTTTGTTTAATATTACACTATCTCCTAACAACACATTGACTACCTCAAATTTTCACTTAATGCATTTCATCCTTTTGTGTTGGTTCCTTGGTCCTTCCAATCCTATGCTACTAGTTGTAGAGGCTATGATATCAAAGGAGGGGAGACTTCTCATTAAGTCACCCATTAGGTTTTTCCTGATTCAGTTGAAACCTTGGTAATCTTGAGAGCCACCTTCAATGAAACTTTAGCCGAAACCTCCTACCATTAGATCAAGGGGTATTTCACCTTCCATGGGAGCCCTGGAGGGTTTGATCTTGGGTGGTGGGATTAAATTCCCTTCCTTCTCCATGGGTCTAACACAATCAACCTCACCTAGGATGCACCCCATTACGATCAAGAGATGGATTTCCTTATGCAAGCAGATATATCCAAATATGAGCCATGGTGGTTGACACCACCAAATCGAGGGTATGGCCTATTGAAACTGGGTGCTAACTATCTAGGGTCGTCATCTCATACATATCCTTGATGAAAAATTGTCCTTCATCATAGTCCATCATAGGAAGAGCATGTGAAAATGGATTTGGGGTGACTTTGGAGTCCTTTAGTCTTCCTCGATTTATTGTTCATCTAGAATACCGTTCGTGTAGTCCACAAGGTCCTCTTCCATGGGCCTTGGAGAAGGGAGGGATAACAAATGAACCCTCTGGTGAGTGCCTCTCAATAATGTTGTTGTTTCGTATATAAAGGATTTAGAACCTCCTAGAAGTTATGATTGATTTTCCAGCACAATACTGTCAAAATTGAGTATGCCTATCCATCTTTCCAACCAATAGTAGATATGAAAAATATAAGGGAACAATGAAAACCATAGAAGTTATTATTGATTTAGTGGCACAATCCTCACAAATTTTGGGATGAATAACCACTAGCAGATAACTCCAGCTCTACCTACATAACATGTAAATCGCTTCATTGCATCAAATCATGATTAGTGCTCTCTTAACTTCACCGATCATGTTTTAGAAAATTATGCTAGTTGATGGTCATTTGTGAGAATAAAGAATACCTCCCTCGCTCATTCATTGCTTATTTCAATGATGAAACCCTAAATCTATGGCCTACAGAAACCCTATATATCTCACCTGCAGAAACCCTAGATCACTCATCGTGTTGTCAATGTTTTGAGTGCTAATTCAAGGCTCACCTCTTGCATACCGTAGACTCATGTAATGCAATTTTTTTATACTTTGAATCTATGTGTGTGTTAAAATAAATAAATTATCAACACACACATATATAAAGATTTATATTAAATTTTAAATATTCCCCCCATGAAACATTTACTAAATTAATTCGATATATTTGTCATCTAGATACTGATTTTTGTCTTAACAACCTATCAATTTCATATTTTGGTTTATAATTTCAATTTTTATCTCAAAATTTCCAAATTCAACCCTCAAACTAGCTCCTCTCTAAGAGCTTTTTGAGGACAAATCTCGCTTATTTTGAGATTGATTTAAGCTAAATGAAAGGAATTATGGTGATGGTGAACAACATATTTATATCTATTATCAACATATAATAAATTAGAATTATATCTATTAGGCATGATGAGGTAGCCAATAAATTTTCAAGCTCACGGGGCCTTTTTCAAAATTGAGCCCAGTTCAAAGCCATCCTTCGCTGGGTGTTTTGGAAACACTATAGGTAGTGAGTGGTTTTTTTTTTCATATCTGAAAACTACTCTAATAGTGGGCATTTATCTTCTTTTGGAAACTAGTTTCAAGAAAATCCAACATTTTCCCAACCATGGACTTCATTCTAGGTGAATCTAGAAGCCATGGATGGATTGATTAGACACCAAAGATCAACATGATTTATAATAGTACACGCATGAACAACAAACACCACTCTAATGGAGGCACAAATCCCAAGATAATGGTTGATGATATGGCATCTAGTGACACCTTTTGGGTAGTATTTCAAAGGCTTTTCTTCAAGCCATTTTTCTCTTGGGATTGCATTATCTTTTCACAATTAAATAATGTAATTTAACTTTGAAATTAAATAACATTTGATTTTATTTTTGAGATATCACAAATAACGTTTTGGAAGGTCTACTTGTCACCTTTTCAAAAGGGATAAGTGTCTTGTAACTCAAGGTCACCTTTTGACTTTGGGATTTGAAAACATAACCTTAGCCTCCTCTCTTTTTGCAAATAAGAGGAAGGTCTTTGGAATATTTCATGACTTGTTGAGTAAAAGTATCTAATCTATGCTATTTTTTCTTATAATTCTTAGTGATTTGTACTTACTTGTTCTCAATCTTAGCTATTAGGATTACACAATTTCTTGTTAAGGGTTAAGGGATAATGTCAGTGTTTGATTATTTTGGCTATTTTCATTGAGAGATTGGTTAGCTAGGTTAGTCTTGTTGTTTCTTTGGGTATAGCTTGTTTATTTTTACTTACTAACATTTTTTTCTTATCTTTAATGTGATAATTTTTTGCATATAGTGGAAGTGCATGCTCACTCTAGTTGGTAGCCATGAGGTCTACGAGCCCTTTAGGATAGCCCACAAGTCCACCTTTTCTTGTTGGTTGGAGTGATGTTGTCCCTTTCTTCTTCTTTTCTCTTTTCATTTGTTTTTTCCTCTATTCCACATCATTTTCATGAATAGGTAAATTGGTCATTTTGGTCGGTTTTCCCCTCTTTGATAGCCATACTTGTGGGCTAGTTTTTTTCATTTGTATTTAATATTCTACTATCTTTATTTTCAATTCTTACACATATATGCACTAAAAAAATGCTTACCTTACTAGGAAATTAATTGGTTTCCATAGCTACTTCTCCCAAGCAGCAAAGAACCACCTCAAGATCTGTTTGAGGTAAAGGAGCTAGCAAGGAAACAAATAAAAAATATAGGATAATCAAGTAAAAATCCACTCCTTGTCTATATTTTACTTATTCCTTGTATTTTTTAGGCCTGGTAATTATTCAGACACATCACAATTACTCTCTTACAATTTCAAATCAGATTTCATTTCAATTTCAACATTTCCTAGCTTACTAAAATTGACATTAGAGATAATATTTGGATCAAGTTTCATTGAGAGAGTGTGACCCCTCACTTGGAACTTTTTGGGAACAATCTCCCTTATCGAGCACATTGGTTTTTCTTTGTTCTTAGTATTAATTTCATTGTCATATATCATCAATGTTTTTTCAATACTTGCAACCCACTAATTGAGGAACCCATTGAAGAACTATTTGCATATGGTGGCTATGCAACCCACAAAGAACTTCAACCCCAATCATTTGGGATGTGTAACTAGTTTTTTCTTTCATTTTTTCAATGATTAAATTCATAAAGTGTCTTGACACCCGAGTTGAAATCTAGAGGAACATAACTCGGTGATTGCGTGATGTTTGTGTTTCCCTGCCATCATATATATTGCGATTAATGCCAATTTTAGTACGAAGGGTTAAACAATTCTATTTTTTTATTTTTTATATTTTTGTTAATCTTTTATTTTAGCTTGCCACTTGTAAAGGGGCTTGCATAATAAAGAAAAACGTTTCATGTAAAATATATCACAAAAATAAAAAAAACAAAAGCATGGATTTGTCCCATTAAACCAACAAATCCATTTTTAACACACACACACACACACACACACACTAGATAGATTTCATTTTGTTGACCAAGATACACATTTGTAAAATCAAGACATGATATCGCCACATGGACAATTTTTTTTTTTTTTTTACAAGTTATACTTTGTCAATTTCTAGAACAATAAAAGTCAAAGCCAAGGTATCCTCTTCAAGGGACCCTCGTAAGATCGATCTCTTTAGTATTGAAAAAGTGAGCCTTTGTTGGTTCAATTTCTTATTGATTATTCACCGATTTGAATAGTAACTAGCTCATCCGTGGTTGGAATACTACTCTACTTGGGTAAGTCCAACTAAACTCCCTTGGGGAAGTCTTGAACCACTTCCTTTTCATGAGTATCCTTCTTCCATCAATACAACTTTAAGAGCCTAAAAGCGGTCATGACAAGAAGGAGATAACCCCTCATTCTTTGAAATGCATGGGGTACTCTTTATTCTAGCTAGGTGGCTTTATACGACTCACTATTTTTACATTAAGTGGAAATTACATAGTATGAGATAAAATGTGTGAGCTTGAATAGGAGGACCTTCAAAATTGCATGGTGCCTTGATTACATGTTAAATTAGCTAAAACTTTATAAAAACCTTAAATGGTTAATGCATTGACCTTTTTTCAGTCTACCCAACATAAATCAAACTAGTTAATATGAACCAACAAAGGGTTGTTATAAATTTACAACCTTTAGAAATTGACTTTTCAACACAAAATTTTCTCCAGAAATGATGTCGATATCTCTAGGAAATTCATAATTTCATTTCCTGAGTATTTTTCTAGCCCTCATACAGATTTTATCCCTCATACACATTTTATCATATATGTAGTAGCCTATTAGTAAGCTAATTTGAATTTCCATACTTAAGTAATTTCATCCAACCTTACTTCTACCTTGTCTAATTCACTTTCCAAGCTAGTTTAAGCTCATTTCCAGGCTTATTTTAGTGCAACCAACTTGTTGTTCGTATCTATTGTTTGTTGTTCATAAATTTTGGCCATATTAAAAGACATGGTTGGTGTTGAAGGCTAGTTTAATTCATTTTTAGCACACAATTGCATCAAAAATTAACTCGACAACTTATTTTAGACCTCAATGAATCATAGGAGCTAGTTTAGTTCAATTTTCTAAGCCTGTAAGGGTGTCAACAAATTTCTTCTTTCTCTTATTAATTTTTTGGTACAAAAACCAACAAGCTTGCATTCACATCCACTACACATATTCACAACTTCTCGTCCCTTTTGTCCCTCTAGGGAGCTAAGGGACGATAATACTGAAGATGGGTTCTCCTAAGAGGGTTTGCATGCAAGTGCTGGATCATGTTGTCNGCTCACATCCCATAGACACAATGCCATTCTTTTGATAGTGGATAAGTTAACCAAGAGTGCTCATTTTATTCAGGTAAATCAAGTCATGGAAGACATGCTTAGGAGGTATGTAATGGATAATCAAACCCAGTGGGAGAAGTACCTACCTTTGGTAGAGTTTGCCTACAATAACAGTTATCATAGCTCCATCGGAATGCCACCCTATGAAGATTTTGTTGGATCATGTTTTCATTGATGCCAATGGTTTGATTGATTTATGTCATTGATTGATGTCAAGTGATTGATTGATGTCAAAGGATTGATTGATTGATGATTGATGTAATATAATATGTATTGTCCTTGATGAGAATGCATAGATGAAGATGGATCAATGAGTTGTCATTGATACATGATGAAGAGGGATCGATGTG